>JAOTQJ010000011.1:5784123-5804133 GCA_025642045.1 Solanum sejunctum | reverse complement strand
GTTAATGAATGCACCTGCAACCTTCATCGACTTAATGAATAGAGTGTTCAGACCATATCTGGATATGTTTGTAATTATGTTCATTGATGACATCTTGTTGTACTCAAAATATGAGGAGGAGTATGTCAATTAGCTCAGAGTTGTCCACCAAACTCTTAAGGATCATGAGTTGTATACAAAATTCTCAAAATGTAAGTTCTGGCTGAAGTCAGTGGCCTTCTTTGGTCATATTGTCTGGGGTGATGGTATTCGAGTGGATGCTCAAAAGATATAAGTGGTTAAGAACTATCCCAGACCGACCTCTCGAACTGATATAAGGAGTTTCTTGGGGTTGGCGGGTTATTACCACAGGTTTGTTGACAGGTTTTCTTCACTATCTGCACTATTGACCAAATTGACCCAGAAAAAGGTCAAGTTTTAGTGATCTGATGAATGTGAGAAGAGTTTCCAAGAGTTGAATACTAGATTGACTACTAAACCTATTTTGACTTTGCCTTATGGGACGAAGGACTTTGTAATATATTGTGATGCGTCAAGAGTAAGGTTAGGTTGTGTGTCGATGCAGCAAGGGAAGGTGATAGCCTATGTTTCCAGACAACTTAAGGTTCATGAGAGGAACTACCCGATCCATAATCTTGAGTTGGCGACGATGGTGTTTACACCTAAAATCTGGCGCCACTACCTATATGGAGTGCATGTGGATATGTTCACTGACCATAAGAGCTTGTAGTACGTCTTCCGTCAGAAGGAGCTTAACTTACGACATAGTAAATGGTTGGAGTTGCTCAAGGATTATGACATAAGCATTCTCTACCACCCAGGTAAAGCTAACATGTTGTGGATGCTCTTAGCATATTGTCAATGGGTAGCACTACCCATGTGGAGAAAGGAAAGAAAGAGCTACTGAAGGAAGTGCATAGAATAGCTCGATTGGGAGTCCAACTTTAGGAGAATGACGAGTGAGGAGTCAATGTCTAGAGCAGGTTTGCATCATCCTTAGTGGTAGAGGTGAAAGAGAAGCAAGATCGAGATCATATCATACTCCAACTGAAGGAGGCTAAACAGAAAGTGATGGTCTTCTCCAAATGGGGAGATGGGGTGTTGATATACTAGAATAAGTTATATGTTCCTAATATTGATGATATAAAAGAGAGAATCATGGCAGAAGCTCATAGCTCTAGGTATTCTATTCGTCCTAGATCTACCAAGATGTACCACGATTTGAGAAAAGTCTACAGGTGGAGTGAGATGAAGAGGGATATTGCTGAGTTTGTTTCTAAGTGCCCAAACTATCAGCAAGTCAAAGTTGAGAATCAATGGCCATGTGGTCTGGACGGAACTTTGAGATTCCTAACTAGAAGTAGGAGATGATCAACATGGACTTCATTACCAGTCTCTCGAGGTCCCAAAAGTAACATGATTCAATATGGGTGATCATAGATAGGATGATCAAGTCGGCTCACTTCTTGGCAGTCAAGACAACTAACACTGCGGAGGAGTATGCCAAGTTGTACATCCAAGAGATTGTGAGGCTGCAAGGAGTTCCCTTCTCCATTATCTCAGACAGAGGAGCTCAATTCACCTCCTAATTTTGGAGATCTTTTGAGAAGGGATTGGATATGAAGGTAAATTTAAGTACAAACTTTTATCCACAGACATATATCTAGTAGAGCTCACCATTCAGATGTTAGAAGATATGTTGAGAGCTTGTGTCCTTGGCTTCAAGTGAAATTGGTATGACCATATTCCATTGATCGAATTTGCGTATAACAACAATTATCACGCAAGCATTCAAATGGCCCCCTATAAGGCCTTGTATGGGAGGAGATGTAGATCACCAATTGGGTGGTTTGAGGTGAGAGAAGATGAGCTGACCGATATCATCCACCAATCAATAGAGAAGGTTAAGGTTATTAAAGAGAGGTTGAAAACTGTACAGAGCCGCCAAAAGTCTTACATCGACGTGAGGAGGAGAGACTTAGAATTTGAGGTAAATGACTGGGTGTACTTGAAAGTGTCACCTATGAAGGGTATCATGAGGTTTGTGAGGAAAGTAAAATTGAGCCCTCACTATATTGGCCCTTATCAAATCTTAAGGAGGAGTGAGAAGGTTGGGTATGAGTTAGAGTTGCCCTTCGAGCTAGATGACTCACCATCTTGTATTCCACATCATGATGTTAAATAAGTACTTTAGAGATCCTACCTTGGTAATTATCATTAAGCACATTGGAGTAAAGGATAGTTTGTCCTATGAAGAGATTCTAGTCCAAATCCCTGATCGTTAGGTTTGAAAACTAAGGACCAAGGAGATTGCCTTAGTCAAAGTCCTATGGAGAAATCAATTTGTTAAGGAAGCCACCTGGAAAGCTGAGGAAGATATGAGAGCTAAATACCCACATGTATTCATGTCCACTGAGGAGAATGTTAAAGGTAATATTCCTATATTTGACTTGATCAGTGTTTATATTCTTTAGTTGATGTATCTATCCCTGAGTCTGAGTAGAGTTTATCGAGGTTAACGAGGAGTCAATACAGTTGGAATTGTTGAGAGAGTAATGAGATGAGTCTTGAGTTTATTCGTGCATTTTATCCATCTCTACTCATCATTTGAGGACGAATGATCCCAAGGGGGAGATAGTGTAACATCCAATAAAATTACCAAAATACTCCTAGAGGAAGGATGTGTGCATAATGCGTCTTTCCATACTCTATTTGCAAATTCGAGATCGGATTTGCAATCATCATGAAAAAATGAGTGGAAAAATAGCCTCATTCGAATTTTAGAGCAACCGGATCTAAAAACCAAAACAGTGTTGATGCGCGCTAGGGCTGCGATGCGCCCTGGGCATGGACCAACAATTATATTTTTTTAAAAGAACTTTTGATTAGAGGAAAAAAAACTCGTTCAAAAAGTTTTTGGACAAAAATATACACAGGCGTGCCCAATCCGCGATGTAGACTGGGTATTCCGTAGTGTGATTTTTTTCTTCTTTTGTGAGGGGCATTCTAGACTTTTCTCAACCTCTCATAAACTTAAACCATGTTAAATTAAATCATTTTTAATTAGAAAAGAGCCTTTTAAACGTATTTCTAAGCCACCAACACATAAACTAGGTTAAAATTCTTGAGGAGAAGAAGAGAAGAAGCAAAGGTTCTTGAGTCAAGGTTGAAGCTTTCCCCGATTCCAGGTATATAAGGCTATCCAAAACATTGGATTTTGTTCATCAACATGCCCCTTCGTCTACTTGAGTTAAAGATTCTGAGTCTTATTATATATTCTCAATACCGTGAGTTTTGAGTCTCGAATTCTTGTACATGTCTGAGTTATCATGAATATATATAAGTTAAATTATGAGTTGCATCATTATTATCATGACATATGGTTGTTATTCTAATGCTTGATACCTTAGCCCTATGTGGTAACTTCTGTACAAGTGAGCAACACTTGTGGCAAACCTTGCAGGAGGATGCCACTTCTGTACGCTCTAAGCTTACATAATACTTACTAACATATGAAGAATTTAACACGTGACATATTAATCATATTTAAGTAATGAATTCAAAATAGTTAAAGGTATAAGATTTTTTTTTCTAAAGGTGGTTTAGTTGATTTCTAGCTCAAGCTTTTAGTATAAGTACCTTGCAAGTAATTTAAACGACTATCTTGAGAGATATTTATATATTGCCCATATTGTTGTAGCATGCTGAAAAGTATTATCAATATTAAAATTCAAGGACATAACATGTACTAGTTTCCGTCTCATACAATCATCTTAACATAACTTGTATTTTAATATAGAAATAAGCTCACCGGCTCAAATTTAACTAAGCAAGCCAAAACTTAAAGTTACAAACCATGGTTCCATAATTTACACTAGTCTTTCAAATTTATTCATATATATGCAACAGAAGAATCATGTACATGTCCCAAAACTACTAAAATGTATATGTCTAGATATAAATATGATCTTCTGCACAATCCCAAAATTTATCTTCAATGGCCATACTCAAGCATCATCTCGAGTACTCCCTACGATTAAAACAACTATCACTAAGCATGAAGCTTAGTGGTGTAAAAGCTCAAAGTTGAGAACCTTAAATTCTTCAATTTACCTTCTTAAGTCAAAGGAAATCACAATTGGAATATAGTAAATAGACCAAGTGAACAAATACATTGATAGTATCAAGTAGGATATTTAAAGATCTAAGTATCAAGGGTTCCTGGAATAATTTTTAGAAGACATTCAAATACCAAGTTTCACCCAGTATGTAAGTCATGCCGTCACACCAAAAATAATCAAGTATCAAGAAGGACCGAAGCCTTGTATCAAGAAGGGTGAAAACCCAATTATCAAGAATCAAGAACCACCTTAAGAGTGACTTTCTAGTTTGTGCTTAAAATAGACTACAACCATACATAGGACGAACCAAAATTCACAATCAAGATGGCAATTGATCCGAATAAGAGGCATGCCAATGGTGACAAAGTCACAGCTACAAAAAGGACAAAGTCTACAAGGATATTAAGTGTAATTTACATGCTCATTTAATATTCAGCAATTTCAACAGGTAGAAACGAACAAGATAAATGTCAAAATGGAGTCCTATTTCTGCAAATCACACTCTTCTCAGTAGCTTTACTGCCTTGCAACACAACTAGATTTTGAATTAGTAAATGGACAAACTAGGCTTTTCAGTCTATGAGAATTGTAGGTATATAAATATAGGTTTCAAATGATCAAGAATCACTTCAAAATACCCTTTGTACAAGTATTTACAATCTAAATACTAATAGCACACCCCCAGGGATTTCTACGTCGGACTCTGGGCATAACTTGTCCTAACTTGCATCCACTATTTTGAATCCATAACTACCAAATTAGGTCCCAACATTAATAAGAATTGTAGATACATGTCTTGGAGTTGTAAAAATAAAGAAGCATCACAAATTACAGCTCACACATCAAGATATGATTAAAATACTAACAACAATAAATAAAAGGCTTCTCAAACAGAAAACTAGCCATAACTTGCATCGTGTTTCACGCCTTCTTTCGATACCATACAATCAGATTCAGATTTTCAGATAAATATAAAAGTTGTAGGTATGTGAATTAGCTTTCCAAAACATATTTACACACTAAATACACAGTTATATACAACGAGATATTTCACAATTGCTACACACTATGCAATTTAAAGACAGAATTCAATTACTTACCAAAGGATACGGGATTTTTCTCAACTTTGCTCCAAGGAACTGACTTATTTCATGTGTTTTTATCACATATAAATCATGAGAGAGTTTGTAAGGTTTTATATGGTCAGTAAATCGACTTACTTTAGGGAAAATATATTTTATGTTAAAAGCATGTTAAAAGAAAAATTATCCAATAAGGTGGCTGCCCAAATTTTTTCTTTTTCACTCCTTATTTATTTTGTTCACACATAATAATAATTATTAAGACTTGTTTGACATATATAATTGCATAAAAGTAAATAAATTGCACTAAAGTGAACCCCTCCCTCATCCCTTTTTACGATTCAAGAAATTGATTTCTCTAACGACACAAACTCAAGTCAAAGAGTTGTGAAATAGAGGTTGATTTTATCTCAAAGAGTTGTGAAGTAGAGGTTGATTTTATCTCAAAGAGTTGTGAAGTAGAGGTTGATTTTATCTCAAAGAGTTGTGAAGTAGTGGTTGATTTTATCATGAAGGAATACCTTTTTGAAAGTGAATACATTATTTAATAATAAGGGCATTACACCCTAAGTTTAGTATCTTCTTGCTCATTCACTAAATTGGAATGTTGAATCTAACCTCCTAAATCAAGTAAGTTGAACCTAGGAAGTATGTTTTCTCGTTTCATATATACATGTAATGAATGTCTATTATGTCTTATGTCTTGAGCATGAATGAAATGATGTCACTTGACCGTAATTCATAAGAGTCTTGTATAATATGAATTGAGCCTTGAATTGCACTGTTTAAGTTTTCATTTTGAGTTATGGAGTTAAATTGAGAAAGTTGTTGTTGAGTGGATTGAGATGAGTTTGAGTTGATGAGCATATTTTTGCCTTAGAATGAGATTGAGCACCGAGTTGGATGAGAAGACTCACCCAGAACTACGTCGCCAGCGTAGGATGGTCGCACAGAAAAATTCTGGTGACCCATGTTCCAAATTGAGGAACACTCTCTTAGAATCCGAGAAAGAGAGTTAGAGGTTGACGTCCTATTCCTTGACAAGTTTAGAACGGACGTGGCAATGACGTCTTTTCGATGTACATCGCTAAACTAATGTGGGGTGGAGAGTTATGTCGGTTAAAGAAACTTCCAAGCAAACATTAAGTTGAGCATATCCTGAGTTTTTGAACTGAGTTGCACTAAATACTAATGTTTATTTCAAAAAGCATGATTGTCAAACTTTAAACTTGCATCATATTACTAGAGTTGAGTTATGAGATGAGGAGTTGAGTCTCGAGTCTAGTTGAATGTTTTAGTTTGAGCCTTACCGGTTTCTTGAGCTAATTTACATACCGTACATTCCATGTACTGACACCACTCGACGATGCATCATTTCATGATGCAGATAGGGAGATAGAGGACTTCAACAGGTGCACCGTTGAGGTTCAGAGTTCCGAGATCCAGAGATTGGTGAGTCCTCCTTGCTTTTCGGAGGAGCCTGTTCTTATTTATTCAGTTTCTTTATTTGTGTGAGTTGGGTAGTCATGACTTGTCATGGTACCTTCTAGATGTTTAGAGTAGAGACTTCATAAACTTAGAGTGGAGTATTATTGAGTATTTCATATTCGGACTTGACTTATTTTGAGAAACTAGTTATGATATCTCTGTCTTTTCTTTAAATGTTATCATCGTGTATTTTTCCCTCGTTCAGTAAGATGTGACAATGAAGGCAAGTGATTCGCTCGAGGACTAGCAATAGTTTTTGAGTGCCGACCACCCCTCAGGTACCCTCCCCAGGGCGTGACAACAAGTTCTATTCAGTTTTATTTTTTTATTGAACTAAGTTTGATGAATAAATTATATATATTTTTAGAATAGTTTTGAGATAATATATTTTATTTCTATATGAGTTTTGACTTATTTAATAAAATTGTATCAAGAACTGAAACAATTTAAAATTCAACTCACTGCAACTTGAATCAAGATTTTATGCCACATGACCAAACAGGCGAGGAAAAAATGAAGATGAAAAATAGGCAAATTTGAAGGTCCGTGGCCAAATCCCGCCAATTTCAAATCAGCGCAAACGCTCGATTTTTGAAATCCTGGGCGGCGTCTCATAGTTTTCCCATTATATTATGATTTCAATTCCTCAACGCAGACTGCTTCTTTCAATTGTTTTGATTTCCTTATCGTGAAAGATTTTGCCTTTTCTGTCAGAATCTAGGGTTTGCTTTACCGGAATGAATTTGGGGGATCTTCATAAGGTATGGGAAATCAAAGCTCTGAAGCGTAAACCCAAGCATGAAGAAGCCAACAAGATTCTTGAGAAAATCGCTAAACAGGTTCAGCCCATCATGCGTAAACATAACTGGAGAGTTAAACTTCTCTCTGAATTCTGGTAATAATTTCTGTATCCTCTGCCTGGTAAATTTTCTCCATTGGAAAAATGATTTAACAAAGTCAAATTTGAATGTTTGCAGCCCAAAAAGAACTGCGCTTTTGGGGTTGAATGTAGGAGCTGGGATACATGTAAAGTTGAGGCTTCGAAGACCGAACAATGATGAGGAATTTTACCCGTATAATGAAATTCTGGATACCATGCTTCATGAGCTTTGCCATAATGCTCATGGTCCGCACAATGCCAGTTTCTACAAACTATGGGATGAACTTAGAAAGGTAAATTGCAAAATAAGCATAGTTATGTCTGGAGTTTATTAAGCCCAACATTCGTATTTTATTTTTTTTTGTCGGAGCCTCTTATGTAACCAATGTTATACATGGAGCTGCCAGTACAATTCCCAAATGCTTGTCGAGTTCATGGCAAATAGAATTGATTAACTTCCTTTCTATAGTTAAGAATGGCGGCCCTACTATTACAAGTTAAATTAAGACTTAGCCTTTGTTGTGAAGGTCTCAAATTTAGTGCTAAGATTCAGTTGTGGTTAAGAATTGATAATTTTATGTTACTTAAAAAACTTATATACTTTTTTTGGAGTGGTTTGACTTCATAATATTCATATTTTGTGTAAGTACTATTAGCATGTTAGTTTAAGTTCCTGAAAATCATATTAGATAACTCTTGACTTAGCTTTTTATGGACTGAATTTAACTTGATGAGGCAATGGAAACATGAAATTGCACTAGTTACCTGAGATTGTAATCTACTTTTTGGAGTTATTGCAATTGGAAACACCTGATGAATTTGTTTCATTTTTCGTTCAGATAATTACACCAATTTTAATAGCCAGCACTACAAAAAGAAGACAGAAAAATCATGATACATCTACAACATCAAATTTTTTGTTAAACCTACCCTCTTTTGCAAAGCAAATGCCAAGACAGAACCCAATTTGAATTCGTTCTGAAGTATGCTGACCCTTTTTGTTAACTTTCACACAGCATAAAATCTTTGTGAATACAATATCTACCTCAAAGCCTCTCTACTTCTATGAGGCAGTCGTAAGGTCTGCGTACATTTTACCCTCCCCAGACCCCACTTGTGGGATTCCACTGGGTATGTTGTTGTATATATATATATATGTGCGTGTGTGTGTGTGTGTGTGTGTGTGTGTGTATACACACACAACCATGGCGTTCGGCCTTGCTTTCGTGTACCTCGGCTAATTCTATGGAACACTGGCTACTCCCACCAATAATATGTACTGGAGACATGACATCATTATCAACCAGACATTCAAATGTCACAGAAGCTAGAACTTATCATAATAGAAAAAGGTGGCTGTTGGTTATGTTCATCCTTGTGCAGATACAGTTTCGGAAATGCATATAATACATACTTACAATATATTTTTTAATCATATTGATAAAATACAAATTGATGTTCTATAATATATTATGTTAACTTGTTCTTTGTATTTAGTAACATCATCAAAAGAATATTGAACTCTATAACTGCAAAAAAATGGAAAGCACATCATTAAATTCGAGAGTGTCTAATTCTAGTTCGACATGACATAATGTAGAAGAAGCATCAATGTCAGACATTGCGCCTGAACCCCGGAAATTGAAGCCATGAAGATTGAAGCTTTCTGCCATTTATTACTGGGAACAGCTTCAAGGAAAAAAGATGCATGTTTATGTTGAACTGATAAAGAATAAAACTTAGGATGTTTTCTTTCTTCTTTTTGTGTACTATTGGCTTTTGCTGCTATGAAAATTTATGGTCTTCTTTTTGGATAGGAATGTGAAGATTTAATTGCTAAAGGGATAAGTGGCACAGGAGAAGGGTTTGATCTCCATGGAAGGCAATTAGGTGGCCGTCACCCCAAGCCATCCATGTCATCTCTCCGCCAAACTGCTGCAGCTGCTGCTGAAAATCGAGCACGTCTTAAATCCTTGCTACCATCTGGCCCTAGATGCCTGGGTGGTGACCATTCTATAAAGTCTGCACTTACTCCAATTCAAGCTGCAGCAATGGCTGCAGAAAGGAGATTACAGGATAATGTTTGGTGTGGTTCTGAATCGTGCGACTTATCTGACTTAGATGAAACTTCTGATTCATTGCTTGAGCCTTTACCACTAGGGCATACTTCTGATAGATCAAAGCTTTCAAATGGGTTTGATGCACTGCCTTCCAAGGTAACATCTCGAAAAAGAAGTCGAGATTCGAATTCTGTATCATCTTCAAGGCCCTTGCATGGCCATACTGTGGCTAAACCAGTATCTAAGCCCCTGTCTAACCATGATAAAGAAATTGCTCACGCATTTGGTCAGGCAGAAGGGAACTCTCATACTCTGCCATCAAGAGGTTTTTCAGAGTCTTTTGTTGATTTAACTGGCAATGCTTCGAATTCTACATCAGTGCATGGCCATGATGACTCACACAGTCCCAATGAATCAATGATGTGGCAATGTTTAATGTGCACACTGTTGAACCCGGTATGTTTTTCCCTTTTTTAGTTTAATCTGAGAACTTTTCTCTTAGTTTACTTTCTCTCTCAGTAAGTATTGACTTGTTTGTGCTAGATGAATTTGCATTCTGAAAATTGTGCAGACAAATTATGCTTTTACTGTAGCTTTCTTGCGTAAGCTCCTAACCCAATAGGCATTGATTTTTACAGTTAAAGTCGTATTTAAAAGTTGCACTACTTAAAATCAATTAAAGCATGTGTTCTGCTATCTGAGGAGACTTCACTCTGTGACTTTTTATGCTGAATATGTGGTAGAGGCATTATTATTTACTACTGATGTAATATTTTTGAAGAATCAAACAAATAAATATCTCATTGTAGATGTCGGATTGTGTTGGTGACCTGATTAGTATGTCCTTGGACCCATTTCCATACACTTTGATATTCATCTGACATCCTAACCAATATGCATTAAAGTGAAAAAGCTTGATGATTGTTGACTTCTCGTTCTTTTCATTACTGTTGTTTAATGGTCGTAAGTTTGTGAAATTCTTATAGTGTCTTATTTCTCCTGTTTATAAGAAGAATATAACTAATAATTGTGTTTTTCCTTAGGCTGTCCTCTTCAGTTTTTACTTTTTCTGTTGGTTTCTATTAGTTTCTAGTCTTCTTCCACTTCTTGGAGTTAACTTCCCTTTTTTATTCACCAACATTATGTGCAGCCATTAGCTCCTGTGTGCAAACTTTGCCAAACCCAAAAGCCCAAAGATGTGGATGACAGAAATAGCATGTGGTCATGCAAATTTTGTACCCTGGATAACAGTCTGAAGTTGGATCATTGCACAGCCTGTGGAGAATGGAGATATTCTCACGGCCCTCCTGTAGCAACACCAGCACCCAATCTTGGCACTTGATGCGAACATGAATTGTGGCAACTCACATTTTTCTCTGGAAATAGTCACTCCAGTTTGTTGATGTCAATTTTGCGCTGCCTATCAGTTGATCAAGTACACAAGAATTCACCTAATTTGATAAACTGGAAAAGCTTTTTGTTTTGCTAATTGTGCTAAGGTGGCAATTTACTTGTGAATCTCCAACAGAAGCGTGTTTATACCCATGCTTTCCTCGCAATTTTCTTTATGTCAATTTATTTTTATCAAGAAATATAGTATTCACATTTGGAAATAAAGAAAACCAGTATAGTACCAATATGTTTTTGTTATTTTTGGCGGAGTTGAACTTGTTTTGAAAGATGTAAATACGGAAATACTCTTTGGAAGATGTTCACCTCCTTCCTGAAGCAGGCTTCCAAAATATCCCTCGAGCAACTTAAAAGATTGTAGGTTCTATCTGTAGAGAAAGAACATTGCAGCACTGTGGCAGAGAAATCGATGTGCTGATTTTGTCTCAAATTTGGAAGCTGAAATCCTTGACGTCCTACAACAGAGCATGCCTCAGTGTGTCGGTTTTATTGGGGTGAATTAACATTTAGTATGTGTACAGAGGGAGTTGTGCATTTTAGCTTTGACAAATAGAGAGGAGAATACTACATTTTTAACTTGGCTTCCTTGGATAATCATTTTTTTAGTAGTAAATGCATGCAGGTTCTCTACAGGACTTTGAAGCTCTAAATCATTTTTATAAGTACCAGAGCTAAGCTACAACCCAGCTTGCTGTTCAAAAATCAGAATGATTTAGAACACAACCCAGCTAAACATCAATACTCATTCAGCCACTAAAGAAATGAAACAACATGATCAAATGAGAGCTTTAGAACACAACTCTTAAGTTTCTTTGAAGCTATTATTGTAAGTGCATGCTATTTCACTGGCCAGGCTATTTTGATCTGTTTCTGCTCGAAGACTCTCCAGTTCCTTTCAGCCCAAATGTTATGAAGATATTTTGTATAGACCGTCTTTGTAACTGAGCTGAAGTTGATTTCCCTTTTGTCTGCTTCCATATCCATTGTTGTAGCTGTGTGCTGCCTGTTGGCATATTTGTTAGTCTGTTTAGCCACTGCAGCAGTTTCCTAGCTTAAGTACAAGCCAAGAACAAATGGTCACTGGTTCCATGCATTGCTACACTTCTTATCAGATTAACATTAACATTCCATTTGGCTAGATTATCAGTAGTATTAAGGTGGCTGTGTAGACAAACTCAAGAGAGTGAATTTTACTTGGTCTCAGTTGTGAACATAATGTATTTCTAGGGAACTTTTGGGTGGTCACCTATCAGTTGTAGATCGATAACAGTTGGCTCTCCTGGATGCGTCATAGGGTGACTCTTGCAACTAGTATTTTCCTTGCTATCCAACTAGCTTGACGTAGATAGGAATATCTTCCAAATGTCTTATCTTTTACATAATGTGCATGGATCTGCCTTATCCATAATGTTGTCCAGACTATTGGCCAAATCCCAATATACTTGTGTCACTGCAGCCTTGTTTCAGATCTTCCAGTAATTTTCGGTAAGCACATTTTACTCCACGAGACCGATTTCATTGGTTCCTGATCAGATATAACTTCTACAACAGGCGTCAATAGTCTTGATCACTTTAGCAGGTACAAGAAGATTCATGCTCAATATGATTGGATCCCAAACAACACAGTTTTCAACAATTGCACTCTTCAGGTATGGAATAGCTTTTTGGTCGTCCAATAGGTAATTCTTGCTACAATTTCTCTATCAAAGGTTGCCACAGCGGTATACTCAGTTTCTTTATAGCAAGAGGGCTCCCTAAGTATTTGAATGGTAACTCGCTACGTGTGATACCAAGCTGTTGAATAATATGCTCTCTTTCATCATTGACCACATCACCAAAGTAGGTATTGCTTTAGTTAAATTTGCTTGGAGGGCAGATGCTTTAGAAAACATATCAAACTTGACATGAAGCAGTTGTATAGAGACTCTCGGTGTAATATGTATGGTATTTCTGCGTATCATGAGGTGACAATGTTGCACCTTCAAGTCATGCTTGAACCCTTCAATCCTCATCTAGGAAAATGTTCATTGTCAACAAGCACATATACCTACAAAATCTGCAACTTTTCATCTTCTGCAATTCAATATAGGGTCCTCTATAAAACCAAAAATCACGTTAAAAGCTACACAATGACTAAGAGAAAGCAAAACCTTTAAGATCTTTCTCTGTGAAGGTTCAAGTATCTAAATCGAATCCTAATTCCATCTTTACAAGCAATAGTTAAAGGGAAGTACGTCACGTCCCAAGGTATACCCTAGGATGGCTAGTGCTTACAAATCATTGTTGGTCTCAAGCGAACCCTTGACTTGGCTATCACAATCAGCAGAAGACTCAACTCACAAAAGAATACTCAAATGGTCAGTTCAATCATCAAATCAAGCAAAGGATAAGCTTTTAAAACATTTAACTCTCAATCAAATCAATGTCATAACTCGATAAATGGAAATAGTTTTTGAAACATACTCTAAAAAGAAACATCAACTCCACTCTAACTCTATCTATGAAGCCTCTATCCATATCATAGAAGGTGCCAAGACAAGCCTATAGCAAGTATTCAAATAAAACAACTCAAATATGATCCCTTTGTAGTCAAGGAGGTTTCACCACTATCTGGGAAGAAAATAGATCTTTAATGAAATGCTTATTGAGGATCCTTCATGTGTGATAACCCATAAGTTGAAAAAAGGATAAAATATAGGAAATGTCATTAGTGCATATTCCACGAGTCATGTCTACGTCTCGTAGATTATATTATAGGTCATAAACAAGTGCTCATAGATAGCATCTGGACTTGAGAAATTTCAGGAGAAAATTGAATGACTACGACCTAAGATTACGAGTCGTAAAAGAAACTACAGCCCGTGAAAATTGATAGTGGATTGAGCCTAGAAAGATGGGAAAAAATAGGATTTTAGTACATTGTTTATGAACAAGCAGGATAGGTCGTAGTTTAAAGTACCGATCATAGTTGGGTCTCGTAGATTTGGTCTTGAAAGGGCAAATATTGGCTAAGTGTCAAGGCAATGTACGAAGAGGTTATAATGGTTGTACTTGTGTTTATGAGCCATAGGAAGGGACTCGTAAAAGGCTCCAACGCTTAAAAAAAATTGGATTTTGGGATGGTTTATGAGCAAAGGTTTACAGATTGTCACAGGTTCCATGAGTCATAGATTTCGATCGTCGTTTCGTTCAGTAATTCAAAGAGTTGCAGGACTTCATCTATGAAATATTTCTATAGGCCATAAAAGATAGAACGGACTTGTAGATTGGTTTTGTGCTTGAGATTCAGAGGGGGTATTTTGGGCCTAGATTTCCACAAACCCATTTATATAGACTTTGAATGGGTCTACTACCTATAGATCCAGTCGTAGACCCTGGCCGATAAATTTTAATTAAGAGTAATTTGATCCTTTTCTGTCCTCCTAATTCGATCCTTAAACTATGTAATTTTGGTCTTATAACTACCCCAATAATCATCCATACCCTCACCATTCACCTCATTCTCTCCCAATCTCTCAAAACATAACTTCTTCATCAAGCTAGGGTTTTAAGGATTCAATTTTCAATTTCAAGTGTGTAGTAAAGTTTCGACCTTAAGGTATATGGTCATTCATTCATGTATTCCTTTCATCCATGGATTCCAAAGATTTCTCAAGTTTTCAATTCAATTACTCTTTAATTTCGTCAAAGGTTTTATGAATCCATATTGGTTTTTTTTAATTATGCATTATTCTCATGATTTTGAATTGAATTACTCATGAATTGATGTTAATTGCATTTTATGATTTCTCTACAATCCTATCCAGGGTTCATGAAGTCACTATGGTTCCTTTCATTATGATTTCAATTGATATTATTCCTCATGATTATGAATAATTTGATTAAAAATTACATGCTTTAAAGATAATTTGAGATGGAACCATGTTGGTACCCTAATTTTTTCGATGGGCTTTGATCATTAATGTATAAAGGCTTCACCCAAGTTTGATGAAAGTATTCAGTTATGATTTGTAAAAGTCCTTGAAATAGTGAATTAAAGATGATGAATGGACTTTTTTCTCATCTACTCATAATTCAAGGTGTGATAAGGACCATTTTCACATTGATTGAATCACCAAAATTTTAATTAGCTACTCTATAAGCATGATGATTTAATTACTTCAAGTTTTTGATTTATTTATTATACTTTCTATTCTGTTGGTATTTGACTTAGCACCGAGAGGGCTTGAGGTGAGGTTCAGTCTGAAAGATAAAAGAACCTCTAGTCCAAAACTACATGCCCCTATAGGTTATGTTATTTGCTTAGCTAGTGAATCTACATATAGCTCATTGTTGATTAATTTTACCACCATGGAGGCTACCTTGGAAAAGTATCCTCTCTTTACTCGATATGGGAGTTACATTGAATTTCATATTATAGCTTGCATAGCCTTATTGTCGGTTAAAGTTGATATCCAACAAAATGACTAAGTTTACTTTGAACCTTTACTATAATTTTGATGCATTGACCATATATTTTGACTTACTTCATCTCATGTTTTACTTGATGAAATATAGTCTCCATAGATACCAGCACTATTGCATCTCTCTATAAAATGCACAACATATTAGTTTATATTTACTTTGCCCTCAGACTATTGTAATTTGAGAGGTTGGTAGCCGACGAGCATTTTGACGCTATCAATTCTTGTCGTGTAAGGCTTGATATACATGTGGAAAGACTTGGTGGAGACTTCATACTTATCTTTGATGGCTCCTTCAATGAACTCCTCCGATCAATCAAGTGGGATCATCCCTTTAGAAGAAACTGTCATTTTCTTAATAGGTGGTGTAATCTCTTAAATTTTAATATCCTTTCCAGGTACATGACTGGATTGTCCTTTTGGTAAGACACCCTTCTATCCATCTACATGTCGATGCGTAACTCTTGATTTTATATATGCTTGGTCAATCTTTCAATCATCCTTACCAAGTTCATAAGTTGCTCCTCCACGGACAAAGCATCAACTACTATTGCTTGCATGACCATTAGTGATGTTTGAGAGTAGGATGAGTTCTCACACAAGTTGACCTTCAAAGAGCTCACATTATGCAAGGCGTGTGAAAAGGATTTGTCAGCCAAATCCTAATCTTTCTTTGTAGTGGAGTTCTTGGAACTAGGGAGCTCAAGGAGATAAAGTCCTTTTGATCCTTTCAACAATACTACTTCCTTCTTCTTAAGCATTTATGGAGGACCTTGCTCCTTTTGGAGTTGAAGATCCAAAAGCAAGAATCGATGTGGATGACCTTTGCAATGTTAGTTGTCCTAGTCTAGTGAGCTTGCTCCTTGTAATAGCTCTAAATTAAAACTTTCAAAAGTAACATCAAAAATTTCCTCCACTAGCATCTTTAGAAGAAGTTGATTGAGAGTTGATCTTTTTGGAAGTCATTTGAATATTTTTTTTTATGCTTGAAAAGTTGAGATGAGAGGTAAAGATTGTCTCACTAGGTGTGCCAGAATTTGTAGACAATAAAATTCGCATCGAGAAATAATAATCAAGAATGAAAATATCCAAACAATTATAGTATGTTATTTCAATATATGAGTGTTACAATCTCTATGAATCCTCTAATCCGCCTTTTTAAATATAAATTCAAGGGTTGTTGAGCTTGTTCTTGAATCTTGAATTTGTCCCTGAGCTTAATCTTGAACTTTAAATTTGTTCTTAAACTTGAATGCTTGAATGTTTGAATTCTTGAACTTGTAGAGAAATTTGCAGTGTTTGATCCCCGAACTCTCTCTAGCTTTTTTGGTAGAATTCTTGTTGTATTTATGAATTACGAGGACCCCTATTTATAATTGTAGAATAGAGAAGTTATAATAGGAAAAACTTTTCTTTGGCCAATCAGATTTAAATGATATGTCATATTGGGTCTTAGCGAAGTGGGTTTGTCATGTTGACATATGACATGATCCTATTGACTTCTTTGTTTGATCTGGCATGTCACATCATTTGACGTGTCGTGCCACGATAGACCTTTATGATGAAGTGATATTGGGCTTATCAAAGAGGGTTCATCTATTAAATTCATATTTATTGGACTTAAACAATCAACACAATTATATTAGCCTATGATATTTATTGGGAAACTTACATAGACATACCATATTAAGAAAATATTTACAATTTATAGCAATAAAAAATTATTTTGACTAAATAATTATAATATATTTATATTGAATGCATGATGCACTTTTAATATAAGTACAACTTTATCATAGTATTGCTATAAATGGTAATAAATAAAAATTATAGCTAAAATCAATAATTATTTATTAAAATGGATCTAGTTAAGTAATTTTTTAAAATTTTATTTGGACTAATATATTTATAAATTTAATATAATTTAAATTATTTAAAAATGTACATTTAAAAAATTTTAAATGGTTACAAAAGTAAATATCGTCATCTTTGGGAATAGTTAAGTTAAAAGGGCAAATGAAACATTGAGCTGAATAAAGGGAAAAATTGATTGAGCAAGTATTTTTAGAAAAATAATTATTGATTTTATTGAACTTTTTATTTATTATCATTTATAGCAATATAGATATTATGATAAATTTATATTTGTATTAAAAGAGAATTATGCATAATATGAATATATTATATGTATTTATAAATAGTTTTCTATAATATGTATTAAAACAGCCTTATAAATGTATTGTAAGTGTTTAGCAAAAGAAATTTATTTTTGTTATAGGTGATAAATATTTTCTTAACATAGCATATCTATGTAAGTTTTCCAAAAAAAGAGTGGAAATAATTATTATTTTATTTGTCTTATTTTATGTAGTATCTTATTCTTTTTAGTCTGTTTTTAAAAAATTATATTATTTTAATTATAAATAATTTTAACTTGAAAATTCTTTTTATCCTTAATAAAATTATTTCCAGCTACACAAATATGTAAGAATTATTTTAGACGATAAATTTTAATAGCTTTTTATTTTTTAAGATACCATGCCAAATTAAAAAATATCATATAAAATAGAATAGAGAAAGTATACTTTTTATATTAGCAAAAGCATTCAACAAAACTTTTTTTTTAAAAAAAAAAGAAAAACTTATAATCACAGCACCTTTTGTTTAAGGTATATTAGCTTATCTTTCTTAAATACTTCAATTTTAATTTTGATTAGAAAGGATACATGGAACAATTTTGGAGATTTCTTGCTTAAGGATACATCTTATATTTTATTTTTGAAAGCCTGGAAATTTCTTATAAATGCATGTGCTAACATGTGTCCACCCAAAACTAAAAATAACAACAAATATATTTTTTAAAAATTAGAAAATATAGAAAATGAGATGTGGGATGAACATAAAGTGAACCATTTGACGTATTCAAACTTACAAAGTCACACGTAAAAATCACGTCATCCATCATGTGTGAAGTTATGAAGAGTGGAACGAACACCAACTGCTTTTTGGTCTTTTTACCCTATTAAATCACTTCAAGTCAACTATTTTTTCCCCCCATATTAGAGTTTAATTCCAACAAGTGCCACCTAGTAACAATTTTTTTATATTTAAAATTTATTTTTAATTATTATTTATTATGGCCTAGATTTTTATGTAATTTTTAAATACAATTTTAATTTTGAAAATATAAAGATTTCATATTTAAATTCATAATTAAACTTAGTTATTAGAGCCCATGTTAATATGGGCATATATATATATATATATCTTATCTCGATTTATGTGATATCAATATATTTTTTAAAAATATATTTTGTAATTTTAAGTTGTTATTTGTTGCAACTACTGCATTTTATGTTATTTTTAAATAATGTATGTTATTTACTTTATTTCAATTTATGTTGCATAAATAAAATTTAGTGAGTTCATCAAATTTTTATTTAGTTTGTAGATATTTTAAATTATTGATATGTTGTAATTTATAATACGTTTTATATAAATTTTAAATCAATTTAAATTTTAAATTAGTACTTATTGTGACCTATAGTATTTTTTACATTATTTTAAGTAATATACACGAACTTTTTTGTTTATTTATATTACTGAAAAAATACTTCTTTTTTGACACAAATATAATCATCAAAAGATATTGAAATGATTATTAATTTTATTTGTCCAGTTTTAATAAGATGAGGGAAGCGAGACTGAGATAGTTTGGATATATGCAGAAAAGAAGTACTAATACTCCTGTTAGGAGGTGCGAGATATTGGATTTAGGGTTATACGGAGGGGTATAGAGAGACCAAAGATGTAATGGGAGAGGTAATTAAACAGAATATAGCGAAAATTCATCTTACTGAGAATATGAACTTTAGATAGAAAGGAATAGAGATCGTGTATTAGGATAGCATGCTAATATGCTAGTAGGGGTAGATTGATGTCAGCTTGGTGTTTCAGTAAGATAGTAGGACTAGTCTTGTCTTTTATCTTGTGTTATTTTTTTGGGGCTTATATTTGTTACTTCTATTGATTTTTATATTATCATTTGTTTTTCATTTTAGTCGATTTTTTTTCTCCTTTTCCTTTTTTCTTCTTTTTCATATCTAGTTTCTTCTGCTTTTGGGGCTTGATATTTTTCTGACGATGATCTCTCCAGAAACGACCTCTTTATCTCTATAATGTAGTGATAAGGTCTGCAAACATTTTACCCTCCATAGACTCCACTTGTGGGATTCCACCAGATATGTTGTTGTGTTTGTTTCATCCTAATTCTTATATTTGTATTACTTAAAATAATGGTTAGGGTGATTTGATAAAATTATAGTAGAAGCAGTTGAGAAAGTGATATATTAGGGGTAATATTGTGAAATCACAGTTTAAGCAATTGAAAAAATAATTAATAGAAATGATAAAATAAAAATAAATCATTGAAGCAGACATATCAATCGAAACGTGTCTATTTATTCACACTTTTATATATATATATATGTATGTATGTATGTATTA
>JAOTQJ010000011.1:5760750-5775374 GCA_025642045.1 Solanum sejunctum | reverse complement strand
TTTTCCAACCAGTACACTACAATACAATTCTTTTTCAAGTAGGATTCTATATACTATTCCAAATCCCATTCTAAGTACTTATTGTATTATTTTCTTCATTCTATTGTTCTTTTTTCTATATTTTTAGCATGACTTTAATATTGTATTTTCATCATTGAGATGGTCCGGGAATGTGAAGAAGAGATGAACACATGACCTAATGAGGAGGTGTGAGAAGCTGACTATGGGAGATATGAGAAAGAGATAGAGGTGTGCCAAAGAACTATTGAGAAATGGTGATTAAACATGACATGATACAACACAACTATAGCTTACCGAGGAAATGACCCTAGATAAGAGGATTTAAAGGTCAAGAATTAGGAAAGAAGGTCGATAGGTAATTGAACATTGTCTAGTTTTTCTTATCAGTATTGTTATTATTAGTCTTCTATTACCTTATTCTTTGATCTTATTACTACCTATTGTTTCTTTTGCCTTGGTTACTGATTATTTTGTTATTGCTACCTATATTGCTCGGACTCTTCAAAAGTGTTAGCAGGTGTATGTCGGATTCACCAAAAGTAGTATACTTTCGGAGAATCCGACACGGGTGCGGCATTGAAAGCAAAGTGTCCGTGCAACTTAGATTGCTAATATTCTATTCTCTATATTTTCGGCATGACTTTTTCACTACTGTATTTCCTTTTCATACTTGATTTAGACATGTTTTGCTTGAGCCAAGGAACTATCGGAAATAGTCTATCTATCTTCACAAGGTACGGCTAAGGTTACGTACATAGACTCACTTGTGGGATATACCGGGCTAAGTTGCTCGGACTCTTCACTTTTGGTGCCACACCCGTGTATACACGACATGGTGTGGGTGTGGAGTCCGTGTTCGATTTGGTCGATCGATTTCAGGTACTTTGAACAAAATTGATAGGGAAAGCTTGGACAATTTTAACGATTTTGTAATCAATACAAAAGCTAAGGTGAAAGTGAAGAAAATGGAATACTTTTTATATAGAAATTTCTCTGTCAATATCTCATAATTTTTAGGATTTATCACTCTACTTTTAGATATTTTAGTTATATTTAGGCAAATCCCAACACCTGTATTCATATGTGGATCCATATCCCCACATCTTAAAAATTAGATCATGAAAGATCCGAACTCTAGATCCGCACACGTATCGAACACCTGTATCCGAGTCTGAGCAACTTAGATACCAAGAATGTTTTTGTTTGTTCTTGTGGTATAGTTGAGGACAATTTACTCATACCAGTGTTATTAAAAGCGCTCGCTTTAGCACTTAAAGCGAGCTTTGAAGCGAAGCGAGGGTATGGCGCTTATTCTTGTTGAAGCGCGAAGCAGTGGAAAAAGCGTACGCTTCGGAATTAGAAGCATGAAATGCACTTTCTGTTGAAGCGACAAAACCATCGTTTAAGCTCTGTTTAGGGTGTTTTTAAATTTTTATTTTTTTAAAAATAGTTAAGAGTTTAAATTACCCAAATAATTTTGCTTTACTTCTTTCGTAACTGTTAGTCCACGACTGCTGTGAGCCTACGACTCCAGTCTCTCTTCTTCGGCGACTTCAGTCTCCAGGTAAGTTCTACTTCTCTTCATCCCCCTCTTCTTCTTCTTCTTCTTCTCCTCTTCTCTTCTTCTCAGTTCTTTTACAGTTTCTTCTTCTGCAGTTCTGCTAGGATTTTCCATGATCAGTTCTTCTCAGTTGCTCTGTGTTGCTGTAACAGAATAGGATTTTGCTCACTTTGTCTTTTGGTAATGTACTTGTGTTATTTGCTATATGCAATTTGACTATCTATTTACTTTTTAATCTAAATAGTGCTTTATTAGAAAAAACCATGCGCTTCGCTTCTCACTCTGTGAAGCGAGCCCTTGTTGCTTTTTTCCGCTTCTTGCTTCTCAAAACACTGCTCATACCACAACTATTCCACTAGCCACTATTAGCTGAAGCACCTGAATAACTCTACCAAGGTAGATGAAAGAAAATCACTAATTTTTGTCTAAAAATTTCAGTTTTTTTCCCTAAGGTCGAATATGGAGTTGTAACTTTTCAAATATACAAGAGAATTACTTTATACCACCTGCTAACTAGCCTAAAAAGAAAACCTTGAACTTCCCTTTAAGAAAAATATCAGTTGTCCATGACCTATGGATTCTATACATATCTATGTAAATCAAGGCATAGAAAGAACAACGGCAATACGTAATCGAAGTGTTGCAACCCTTTTCACACATTAGCAGACAATTCTTCTAATTTTCTTATACTCAATCATATCGGCAAACGGGTTTTACAGGCAATTAACTTTAGTTTTGCACAAAACACAAAAGAATATGCACCTAACCATAAGTACCTGTAGAAGGTAATCAAAGTAAACCCTTTTCATTAATTAATATTTTCTAAAACGGGTATTAATCAATTTCTTTTCCTAGCGATTGAGGTGAAAAACTTAGCACAAGTAGGCAAATAGCTACATCAAAAGCATACGCAAAATAAAACTTGCCTTGGGATTTGCATCAAGCAAGAACTCACTTCGGGATTTCTGGAATGTGCAAATGGGAGAACGGAATGAGGACGGAATATGATAAATACGAAAACGAACAAGACTGGAAAAATGGGTAAAATTCACACATAGCTATTTTTATTATTGTTATATTAGAAAATAAAAGGATATTTTCAGGTAAAAATATATTTGAATAATTTTTAACTTAAATAAAAAAGCTATTTTTGTTTTTATGAAGTTTCACTTAATAAAAGTTTAAAAATATAATTTTAAAAGTAACTAAAATTTAAGAATATTCTAGATAAAAATAATATTTGAATAAAATTTTCTTGTGTGAATTATCTTAGAATATCAAGGTATACACTTCATTTTGCCTCTATCTTTTCTGTTTTGGGTCCTCTTTAAAGGTCTTTTCTACTTTTCAAGTGTTTTCCCGTTCAATGAATCCACACATATTTTACCTTCTTAACTATTTTATACTATATAAGTGCGAGTTACCTTTGGACTACTAATGGTATACCCATCATTTGCCTCCCATTTCTCCTGTTTTGGGTCCTCTTTAGAGGCCTTTTCTGTTTCCCGTGTATTTTTTTATTCACGTGAATGAATCCGAGCGCTTCATAATCCACTTTTAGCTACTTCGTTCTATATAACAGTGAGTTATTCTTGGACTACCAAGGGTATACCCATCATTTTGGCTCCCATTTTTCCTATTTTGGGTCCTCTTCAGATGCACTTTTTAATTTCTCATGTGTTTTTTCATTCACGTGAATGAATCTACGTTTTATACTCCACCTTCCTAACTATTTTTTCTTTCAAATTGTTGCAATCACATTTTAGACAAAACATTTTTTCTTCATGATCAAATTTGGAAGATTGACACAGCGTTGATGTTTCTAAGAAAAACAAAGGTACGCCTTCTTTTCTCTTTCTTAGATCTACAAATTTTTCTTTGCTTTAGAGGAGATAGAGGTGACATTGTTTTCCTTGATATGTTGCAGATACATCATGACTCAATTTTTATCATTTCTTTTGTCTGCGTGTCAAATTAAGTTAAATCTCTTTCTCTTAGCATAATTTCTCAAATATTTCTTGAGAAAGTCTAAAATAATGTTGGAAAAAATTAAGTTCCATATCCCTTAGAAAATTCACTGAAAAATACCCCTTAGCCATCTATTATTATCTAATTATGCATTCTTAGTCTCATTCAAAAAGTAAAACTTAATTTAAACCTTTCGAAAAAAGCGAGGCGTCACCCAAACCATTTCTTTAATCCCACATATGTATTTAGGAGATTTCTTTGACTTAAAACTTTAGTTACTTGATATTTGCAACCTTATTATCCTTAGGTGCTATCCGAAATGATATATGTCTTATATAACATGTTACACTATGTATATTATGGAAGACATCACGGTCTGCCCCCTTAAAAACATTCGTCCATGAATGTGTCAAGACAACCCCTTGGTTGCCTTCCTATCTACCTACATGTGTGTGTGTTTTAGGATTAGATCAACTTCTAGAAATTCTAACTACTAAGCTTTGCATAGCTTCCTGCGACAAACCATACAAATTACACTTCTAAATCATTTAAAATTTAAGTTACTGTAAAAAAAGATAACTGCTAATTTTTCAAATACGGCTTGCCTTAAGCTGTAAATAGTTGGGGGTGCCTCTTCATCATTTCCTCTTCGGCTTCCTAAGTTATTTTCTCACTGCTGTTGTTTCGCCCCAATATTTTCACGAAGGCCACTTTTTTGTTTCAAATCTTTCTCACCTGTTGATCTAAAATAGCAACTGATGCATCGTCATAAGATAAGTCTTTAGCAAGTGGATATCCTCAATGTGAGTAATACGCGAAGGATGTTCAATACACTTCCGCAACATAGATACATAAAACATCGGATGGACTGCTCCAAATTCTGAAGGCAAATCAAACTCGCATTTCATCTTGCCAATTTTTGAATAATCTTATATGGTCCAACATTTCTAGGACTGAGCTTTGCTTTCTTTCTAAATCGCATGATATCTTTCATAGGTGATACTTTCAAAAAAAATCCAATTTTCTACATCAAACTCTCAGTCTCGTCATCAAACGGCTGTATAAGACTTTGCCGACTCTGAGCCATTTGCAATCAGTCACTAATAAGTTTCACTTTTCCACTACTTGTTGAACTAGATTAGGACCTAGCAACTTTGCCTCTCAGACCTTAACCAACCGATTGACGACCTACACCTACGTTCGTATAGTGATTTATAAGGTGTCATTTGAATACTAGCTTGGAAGTTATTATTATAAGCGAACTCAATAAGAGGCAGATGATCATCCCAACTTCCTTTAAAGTCCAGCATGTAGGCACATAACATATCCTCAATGGTCTGATTGGTATGCTTTGCCTGTTCATCAATTTGTGGATGAAAAGTGGTGCTAAGATTTACTTAAATGTCCAGACCTTCCTGAAAAGACTTCTAAAAATATGTTGTAAATTGAGCCCCTCAATCAAAGATGATAGATAATGGAACTCCATGAAGGTGAACTATCCCTCGAATGTAAAGCCTAGCGTAATCCTCCGCTGAACATATCATTCAAACTGGTAAAAAATGAGTAGATTTTGTCAACTTATCAATGATTACCCAAATAGAATCATACCTGCGTGGAGTACGAGGCAAGCTAGTGATGAAGTCCATATTTATCATATCTCATTTTCATAACGGAAACTCAATATACTAAGCTATCTGCTTTAACTTGCTGGCAATTGGGGCATTGGGTACCATCTCTGCAATATCTTTTTTTATGTAATTCCACCAATATATCTATCAAAGGTTTGAATACATAATTGTTGCTCTAGGGTGAGCTAAATATCTAGAACAATGAGCCTCAGAAAGAATCTTGGAACGAAGACCTCTAATATTTAGCACACATAAAAGGCCCTAGTACCTAAGGACTTCATCTCAAATTAGTTCAAATAAAGGATGATGTTGTTGTGGAATACCTTCACTCAGTGTCATAAGCTCAGGATCCTCTCGTTGTCATTCTTTTACTTCAGTAACAAAGGAAGATTATGTTGTATTTTGAACGATTATACCTCCATCCTCTGCATCTACCAATTGCACCTGAAATCTAGCTAGTTGACATAGGTCTTTTATCATTTCAACCTTATTATCTTCAACATGACTTAGACTTTCCATGGACTTTTGACTTAGTGCATCAACAACAATATCCTCACTTATTTGAGCCTTCAGGTATGTCCCTTATCTCATGATCGAGGATGAACATTGTTTTTAGTAATGAATGATGTAATAACCTCGAAGGTCACTTTTGGCATTTCCGACCAAATTATCATTTTGCCATTCTCGAAAGTTATCTTGAATCATTTTTGGTCAAGTCTAAAAGTCAAATTTTGAAAACCTTGTAAAAAGTTAGAGTTTTGCTAAAGAAAGAGTTTTTAAAAGCTTAAAGTTAGAAATTTTAAGTTTTGGGGTCATTGAGTTTCAAGTGCCAAAATTTAACTTGGTAGATTCCATCTGCCTCGGAATGTTAAATATGGTCTAGAAGAACTTGCAAAACTGAATTTGGAGTTAAAACGGAGATTATAGGTCCAAATTTATATTTTTAGTTCATTTTAGAACATAAGTTTGACTTTGCTCAACATCAGAGTTTGGAGGCTCAGATCAAAATTCTATTAGTTCCAGTGGATCAAGATGATGCTAGAAATGGCTTTGTTGTTATTTGTAGAGTTTTCAAAAATATTTTGAGTTTTTGAGTCCGAAACTAGTTTAAATGATATTTCTAGGATTTGGGGCCAAGGTCCTAAATTCGAATTCTGACGATTCCATTGAGTCTAGAATGTCGTTTCTAGTAGGGTTTCATGTTTGATTTGTGTTTACAGGGTTCTGCATGGATTTTGAGGGTTCAATTCATGATTTCTATGTTGTATAGGTATTTGGTTTCTGGTGCATAAGGTGAACTGCTCCGCGTTCGCGCCCTTTTGGTAAGGTCTGCGTATATTCTGCCCTCCTCCAGACCCCACTTATGAAACTTCATTAGGTATATTATTGTTGTTTGCTTGCTCTATCCATTAGGCAACAAACATGGCTTTATCAATTTCATTTAGGTAATTAACTTATTTTGTTAATTTTTCTATGACAATCTTTACAAAACAACTTCCTATTTCAGTCAGCTTAGTCTATAGAAAAAAAATACCCTCAATCCACCTCCTACTCAAATCCTATCAACTAGGCTTTATAACTTAAGTACACATATGTTATCAACTTGCTTATTCATCTAAAGTTCAATTTTCTTATCATATAGTCCATGGTACAAGGCTTTATATCCATCTCGAATCCAAATTTATTATTCTCTCAATTTTAATTTATTTGTCTTAATTTTAAAATCTTGATGTTTTAATTCTTTTGAAATAAAATTTATATATTTAAAATCTACATAAAAAATGTCATGACCCAGTCCTGGTCATAATGGCGCCTGTAGATCCCATCTACAGGCAAGCCAATTACTCAAGCCACAGGTTACATATCTTGACTCTCTAGTCAAATCATAGCAAATACCACAATATAAATAACCAAAACCTACCCAGAACCTGAAAATTAACTGTATAGAGCTACTATAAACTTAAGATAAAATATATATATATTTGTGTATATAACCAGAATGACCATCTACAAATACAATCTAAACTACATATACAAGGTCAGTGTCTGAATACAAAGACGGTCGTCAAAACAAAAGGAGGTTGCAGAATGTCAAGAGTTGTTGATGCTCACCAATGTCTCCTGGATCGCCGGTGAACCCCTAACTCCACGACTGTGGCTAGTACCTGGACTTGCGCTATGGGAAGATGCAAAAAAAATGTAGGGGTGAGTACCAGTAACAGGCACCAGTAGGCATCATTAGCCGACCGAGTGAAGTACTGTAAATATAGAAGGCTCAAATATAGAGAACTGCAGTAAATGTAACAAATCTAAACTTTGATCACAGAGTAAGCATGTCTGAAGAATCACTGAATCTCAACTGAACCAACCTAAGTGGTGTATAATGATACTAACTGACAAAACCGAGTAGGCCCAAACCACAATCGTCGCCATACTAAGACATAGTATTGTACGTAGGTGTAAGGCCCTAATATTTATGCATGTATGTCGACTGCCCCCCCCCCCCTCCTAAACCTAGAAGGTACATCCACACACAATCTAACTAATAAAATCACTATATAAATCATGAAATAACCATGGAACCCAACTTCCAATATTACATAATCTAGGGGTCAGTTGTACGTGGATGTAAGGCCCTAGTGTCTAAGCCTGGACATCCCCTGAGCCCCCATAAGCCCAAAGGGTACACCCACATAGAATCAAGGTGTATATAGGTATGTGTATCCATATGCAATCAATCAAGTCCTCAACCCATCCAGTAATCAATATCACATGGGGCCTCGAACCCTAAATAGTCACATGGGGCCTCGAACCCCCTTCCCAACCTGGCCTCTGATCGGGGCAGTCAGCCAGTGCCAGATGGTCCGACAATATATATAATAGTGGGACGTATCCCCCGCGGGAGAAAGAATCCCCCTAACACAATCAACAGGGCCTCGAACCAAAGAATAATCAACTGGACCTCGAACCCAGAAATAGTCAACTGGGCCTTGAACCAAAAAATAATCAACTGGGCCTTGAACCCAGAAGTAGTTAATTGGGCCTCAAACCCAAGAATAATCAATAGGACATCGAACCCAAGAATAGTCATCTGGGCCTCGAACCCAAGAATAATCAACTGGTACTCGGACCTCAGAATCGGTATACGTCACCCGGCATCTCAATCTTGGTCACTGGACTCGGACCATGGGGTGCAACTCTCGGGTCTTAGACACTCAGACGTGACCACCGGAGTTCGAATAGCGATAGGGAGCGTCATCTAGGCTCGAGGTATCGAAACGGTCCCTCACTAAAGCAATCTGTCCGGATTCGAAACTCCAAACTCATACCGTACCCAGAGTGAACATGGGCGACGACACTTACAACATATATATACCATACAGTCCAGTACACACATCTATATGTCACCATCCCTTAAATAACACTAGCGAACCCCCACCTCAAATAAGGATAACAGATGCATAAGGACTAACAACTGTATACAGAAGTATATGGCTCACAAACTAATATAGGGCCATGCCCACCCAAAGCCAAATATACCGCGTTCCATTCAATCACAAGTACTTTGAGTATATATGGGTTTCGAATCCAAAAAAATCAATCAGTGGGCCCTAGCCCTAAATATGTATCACCGGGGTCTCAGACCCAAAATGTAACCAACTAGTATATCACAAATATCCAGAACAACTAAGTCCAGTAGAATCATATCCATACTAGAATCAGTCCAATGTACGATTGTATCATAGGTATCCCGAACAAATTGGCCCATCGAAATCATGTCTATACCAGATTCAATCTATAGTAAGGTATATAATCAGCAATAGTTTCACCGCCAACATATCTTAGTAGCATCAGGCTACACATTCATACAGATAGAAGTTAAGCCAGAATATATAATTGTCACAAGGTATTAGCCCATATCCAGCCTTTACCAGGCCTTATCATGGTTCTACAGTGCTAGAACTCAGCAACTATAGTGATCAAGACTAGTACAATCCAGAACAACCACAAGTATCCAAAATAATTGTAGTTGCCCCATATGCTAAGGACAACGACTATCTAGGAAGACAAGTATTAAACAAATCATGACAAACAGTGTTAAAATATATAGCAGGAAAAATAACTAACAATCAACCTCATGACATATATACATATCTTACTCAGGACTTCCGACCGCAACAACTCCCAATATACATGGCTCAGTCGAGAGGTGAGGAAAGCCTAGCCTACCTGAAAGGCGAATTCACGTGCTCCAAATTAGTCCACATGTGTTTTACCCTGCCTAACCACCTTCAAATGTTGCTCAACTGTTAAAATATGAATCACAACATAAACACGACTATTTTGACTATAGTATCTCGAGAAATGCGAAAGAAAATGTCAATTGCGACTAAAATGGAAAAAGTGGGGCCATGCCCAAAATACCAACCCAACCCCCGTACAAAGATCCGCATGTCACCCTAAGTCTATAGCCAAAAATTGAGGTCAAAACGAGCCTCAGAATAATCAGAAACAGCTAAAAAATAAAATGACATTTCTTATCGAAAAATAACATATATGTACAACAGCTTCTCGGCCAAGTTTCTTCAAAATACAGTTAAATTAACAGAATCCAAATATACCAAGACGTAGGTCCCGAAAAATAGTATAATTTAGACTCAAATTTCACTTAATTCTGATGAGAAACGACCGAAATATTAGTTTGAATTTTCCCCAGTGAAATGCAACAAAAACAACAGGTATATTAATATTTCTGCACTAAATGGAGCTCTATCAATTAATTCTGACATTAATTATCACGATGTGCGCCTCGTAAAAACATACAGAATAGACCTAAATGTTATCAAAATCAAATTTAAAATGGATAAGAAATCACATGTCGAAGTTTCCAAAAACATACTCAAAACATAGTCAAAAAAATAAGAATTTTTACCTCAAACGGCACGCCTAAATCAATTTCCAACACTTCCATGATGTTCTCCTTGAAAAAATACACAAGTTAGCATTTTGAATTGCCCTAATCGAATAAAAATAAGGGAGAAATCGTAGTTCAAAATTTTGATCTTTTCTTGCGCAATATGGAAACAATTCTGGAGCACTTGACCAACTTTGTCACGTGGCAGCCTCCTAGTGGTCCACGTCGGCATCGCCTTTGATTTATTTAGTAACTGCTCAATTTTAATTTAGATGCTCCGGCCTCATTTGAAGTCACAAAAATATAATCCATATATGAAATATGATCAGAAACAATATCCCGGACTTAACTGTGTAGTCGAAATTCTCATAGGAGGTCATTTTATTCCAATATGGACCCCATTTCTCAATATTGAAGTCTATCAAAGGAATAAAAATACACCCGAAAGTCCCAGAAATCAAAGGAAAGGTCCCCTTAGACCAAACTCAACGTTTGAATCCAATATTGTAGTCAAAATTTCCATTTGGGGTATATTTTACTGATGACGTCAACTATTGAGCCATTCTGATGGCTAAATTTGCAAAACTAGATATAATTACACCAAATATGCTCCTAGCCTAATTTGGTCATTCCGGAGCTGATGGAATTGCCAAATTTTCACTCCGGGATCGTCTACTAAGACTTTTTTTGAAAATTCATTTTACGATTATAATCTCCCGTTTAACTTAAAACACCGCATAAATGTCGAAGCATTTGCCCAACGACCTAATAATCAGTGCTAATAAGTCAAAAATAATCCATGATCATTACGCAAATTCTCAAATTAATAAAATATTCATAGAATCACCGAAATGACCTGGAGGGTCATTACAAAAAAATTATAAGTCACAATAATTAATAATATTGATTGTCTAAAATAACTTAGATAAATAAATTAAAATAAAAAATAATTATAAATAAAAAGGTAAATCATAATAAAAAAATATTGAAATAAGAAACATGATGTTTTTATGTAGATTTAAAAAGTTTTACCAAAAAAATATGATTCACTAATAAACTTGTAAATGACAATAAACTATAAGAACAAACAGTAAACTTCAATAAAAAAAGTTCAACACTTTTTTAACTTATGAACCTAAAAGGACTAAAATGAAACAACAAGAAGAACAGAGAATGTTCCACAATATTCTCACATGAGAATTTATTCGATCACATTTTTTGAACTGATAAAATATGACATCCAACATCAATACAACATTCCTCAATTGTTCAAATCTTTCACCATTTTGTCCTTCCTATTAGATTCAAGCTTGCCTTGAATTTTTACTTTCACAAATAAAAATTAATTAGAATAAACACATGTTTGATTCTATTTTCCTTTGGTTTTGGTTTATAATAATAAGAATTAATAAGTACTAAAAAAATAACTTACAAAAATCTGAATTCTCCTTGAGCATACGCAAGTGAGGATCCATTGGTAGATCTTTGGCAGCAAAGCTTGGATCATACAATCTATTTTAAATAGGATTACAGTTCAAATCAGCAAATATTATTAGTATTTGTACAATTAAATTGTTGTATTTTTGTGTCATACAAGTAAATGCATGATGTGGTTTTTTTTTCTTTTTGTAATTCATTAAATTTTCACAAATTGTCACATAATTAGTACACTCTCTCTCTCTCTCTCTCTCTATATATATATATATATATATATAGCCTTAGATATATTTATTTTTTAAAAAAATATATAAATTAATTTTATTTATGCAAATATTTTGAGTAAGCTTTACCAAAGAATAGAATGGCGCCTGGATGCACTCTTTTTTGCCGTTCATCCTCTTGCTTAGCAACATCTCTATGTAATAATTTCATTAAAATTGAAAATTATATATTATTGTATTATTTTAAAATTGTACGTATATATTCTATTGAAAATTAGTTTTATTTTAAAAATAGTTCATCTAAAAGTAAATTGAAAATAAATATACTTTTATAGTACTAGAAGATGGATGCATTATTGGCATCCTACCGCGTAGATAGCTGGTCAACATTTATTTACATATAAAGATAAGTTATTCTTAATATTCCATAGTAAAAAATATGAAATATTCAAAGAAATATACCTTGAGAAGTTCAATTCGCACATTTCTAAGTAAAATCATATTTATTTAGATTTTAAATAGAAGAAAAAGGTAAATAGATTAACATAACACTTGGTAACACTCGCTTTTAAATTTTTAAACTATATGTAAAATTTAAAATAAAAAATATATTAATAGTATCTCTTGCACTTTTAGATGATACTAGTTTAGAGTGTGCGATGCACGTGTGTGCCATGATAATATAAAATATTATATATAAAAATAATAAAATATACATATTATTACGTATTTATTGTGTCAATTAATTAGTCAAAAATATTAGTAGGATATATCTATTTGTATGAATATCTTGGTAACACCCTCTTTTAGATTTTTAAACTACATTTAAAATTTAAAATAAATAGTTTAAGTATGTGCGATACATATGTGTGTCATGATAATATAAAATATTACATATAAAAATAATAAAGCATGTGTGTTATTAAACATATTTATTGTATCAATTAATTAGTCAAAATTATTATAAGTCACAATAATTAATAATATTGATTGTCTAAAATAACTAAGATAAATAAATTAAAATAAAAAAGTAAATCATAATAAAGAATGTCGAAACAAGAAACATGATGTTTTTATGTAGATTTAAAAGTTTACCAAGAAAATCTGATTCACTGATAAACTTTTAAATGGCAATAAACTATAACAACAAACGGTAAACTTCAATAAAAAAAAAGTTCAACACTTTTTTAACCTATGAATCTAAAAGGACTAAAATAAAACAACAAAAAGAACAGAAAATGTTCCACAATATTCTCACATGAGAATTTATTCAATCACATTTTTTGAACTCCTAAACTATGACATCCAATATCAACATAACGTTTCTCAATTGTTCAAATCTATCACCTCGTTGTCCTTCCTATTAGATTCAAGCTTGCGTTCAATTTTCACTGGCACAAATAGAAATCAATTAGAATAAACACATCTGATTCTATTCTTCTTTGGTTTTGGTTTATAATTATATGAATTAATAAGTATTTAAAAATTAACTTACAAAAGTCTGGATGCTCCTTAAGCATACGCAAGTGAGGATCCACTGGTAGACCTTTAGCAGCAAAACTTGGATCATACAATCTATTTTCAATAGGGCTATATTTCAAATCAATAAATAATATTAGTATTTGCACAATTAAATTGTTATATTTTTGTGCCATACAAGTAAATGTGTGATGTGATTTTTTTCTTCTTGTAATTCCTTGAATTTTCATAAGTTATCACATAATTATATATATATATATATAATAAAGCCTTAGATATATTTATTTTTTTAAAAAATATATAAATTAATTTTTAAATTTATGCAAATATTTTGAGAAAGCTTTACCAAGGAGTAGAATGGCGCCTAATCAACCATGGATGCATTCTTTTCGCCATCCATCCTCTTGCTTAGTAGCATCTCTATGTAGTAATTTCATTAAAATTGAAAATTATATATAATAGTATTATTTTAAAATGTTACATATATATTCTATTGAGAATTAATTTTATTTTAAAAATAGTCCATCTTTTAGTAGGATATATTTATTTGTATAAATATCTTGGTATCACCTTCTTTTAGCTTTTTAAACTACATTTAAAATTTAAAATAAAAAATATATTGAATAGTATCTCCTACACTTTTAGATGATACTAGTTTAAATATGTGAGATGCACGTGTGTCATGATAATATAAAGTATTACATATAAAAATAATAAAGCATGTGTGTTATTGCACGCATTTGTGTCGTGTCAATTAATTCGTCGAAAAATATTAGTAAGATATATTTATTTCTGTAAATATCTAGGTAATACCCTCTTTTAGATTTTTAAACTATATTTGAAATTTAAAATAAAAAATATATTGGGTAGTATCTCTTACACTCTTACAAGATAATAATTTAGAGTACGTGCAATGCACATGCGCGTCATGATAATATGAAATATTATATATAAAGATAATAAAGTATGTGTGTTATTACACGTATTTGTCGTGTCAATTAATTAGTTAAAAAATATTAGTAGGATATATTTATTTCTATAAATAAGAATTTTAATTAATTTTAAAGACCTAATATTAGGATAATAATAATTAAATGATAATTAGATATGTTTACAAAAAATCATTTAAATAATTTATTGAAATATATATACATTATTCAGCCTAAATTTTAGTATATGTGTGTTATTAAATTAGTTATTGTTTCTTTTGCTTTGAAACATTAACTAATTTCATTAATTATAGTGCACAAATTAATGTAGACCAACTTTTGAAAACAGAAAAATACTTCCTCCACTTTAAATTAATTAAATTTTTTTAGACTTTTCTCAATGTTCAAAATAATTGAATTGTTCAAAGTTCAAGAAGAATGTTTGAATTTTTTTTTCATATT
>JAOTQJ010000011.1:5730677-5760650 GCA_025642045.1 Solanum sejunctum | reverse complement strand
AAAGGACAATACTGAAAAGTATGGTGTAAATTTTATCTTTAATGTTTTTCTTAATATGTGTACATTATTTCACAAATTCAATTAATATGAGACAGAAAGAATACTAAAATTGTATGTTAAATTGCTTAAAGATATACCTCAATAATTAGTGTTTTATAAAATCTAGAATCTGACTTGAAATTTTCAGTCTCACATTATTTTAAGTTAATTCACAATTCAACAAATATAAAATGACAATTAAAGAGTATAAATCAATTTAAATAAAATAAAGATAAAATCTCAAAATACCACAAAGAACACAGAAAAAATCTCACAATTAGATCAATGCATGTGAAAAGGACAAAAAAATGGATGAAGACTCCTAAAATTACTTGGATAGTTATTCCTTAACATCCTTTTGAACTTGACATCATTGTTTGCCTAACATTCTTTTTTATTTCTTTCTATTTTAAGTGCGATTTTTATCAAAATATGCTGCATATTTTTGTTAAAATTTTGATTAAACAAAAAGACTTTACGTTATTTTTTTGGTTGGTTAATTATAACTTGGTTAGTATTTAAAGTTCACAAGTCTATTCAAAAGTCTTATTATGAAGAAAAATAATTTATTAGCTCCTCAAATATAAATTAATCGTTAATAAAATAAAAAAACTTTAACATTCAAAACTCTCTTTACGCAGACACTTAAAATATTATAAAATAATTAAATATATTTAGGTAAAATACTAAATGCCAATTTTGTCTATGGTAGAATTTCTCTAACGCTTTTAATCTATTGAAATAATTTGATGTAGATATAATATTAATAGAGTCAAAAGAGAAAAATCAAAGTAATAATTTTTTAAAAAATTCAACCGAAATAATACATGAAAAACTATCAAAAGGATGAACCTATTATAAATTATTGATTTTGTATACCTCGTATATAATCTTTGAAGCTATTAATAATTAAAAGAAATAAAGAAAGAATAGTGATAATATGAATGGTGGAAGATAACTTGAAGCAAAATCAAATAAGAAGAAGTAGAAAAAATGTATCTTTTGTAAATCTCGATTCAAAATATTACTTAAATAGAATTATAGAAATTCTTTTTTTATATATAAGTAAATTCTAATTAATCCACAAATAGTTAAATATTATAATTTCTTAGTTATAACCAATCATGACAAATTTAGAAGATATATTAATTATATTAAAATTTAATTAGAAAATAACTAAATTTTCCTTAAACAAAGTTGTTGCTACCTTGGCACATATATCAAGCACCAAAATTTAGGAAATATCATTAAGTTTTTCTTTAAATTATTGTAGGGGTTGCCAATGTTTTGAATTCCTTTTAATTATGTAAAAGTTTAAATAAGGAAAGATTGATTTTTTTTAAATGATAACTAAATTTGTGACAAGAAAAATCATCATGGAAGTTGTCAATATATTGATTTCAGTCAAAGTTAAATTACTACATATTAGAGTTTTCTTTTTCTTCCTTTTTTGTTTATTATGCATAAAACTATTTGTTTGGACTCTTTTTTGGCTATATATGCTTGTTTTTCTTTTTGAGATTCTTTTTTACATTTTGTTGGATGTGTTTTTGTTTTTTTTTTAAAAAAAACTTTTTCTTCCTATTTCTAAATTACTAAATACTAAGGTTTTTTGTTTTTTTTTGAATTTTTTCATTATGAAACTATTGGTTTGGACTTGTTTTGGCTAATATATATTTTTGACTTTTTCTTTAATCTTATGTTGGACCTTTTTTCTTTTCTTTTTTTTTTTTAACTTTTCTCCGTTTTTTTTTTTTTTTTACCTTATTCACCATTTTCGACAATTTTTAAAATCTTTTTAGCCTATTATTTTAAAAAATTTTTCATAATTATTTCTGGATCAGGTCTATTAGTTGAAAAAAGATTCTTGAGGTAGAATTTAATCATAATAAGAAAAAAATTTCCATATAATTTTTAATATATTTATTATAATATTTAATATATCATTAAAATAATGGTATATTAATCAAAGGAAAATGGCGAAAAGACGACATTGCCTAAAGTGGAGTCTTTTAATAAAGGACAAAAAAGTTCAAATAACATTTCTAAGGATCTTCACATATTTAACATAGTATAGTATAATATAGATAGATAGATAAGCTAATGCTTCTTCAATTCGATATAAAGGGATCAAACTGTTCACTGATTTAGATAGATAGATAGATATAGATATAAATAAACATACATAAATCTATATGATTTATCGTAATATATGTGTATATATATATACACACACACATCCAAATGGACAAAGAAAAAAGGTTATGATGTCACCAAATATATTTAGATATCATATATATATAAATTAATACAGAATCATTCGTACTATGTGTCAGTCTAATAATACAATGTCAAATATTTAAAATATATAATTTTTATTAAAAGAAATTCATAATTTTATTGGTCGAATCTATTATCTTAAAATTAAAGTACAAAAATAAAAAATATTTGTTTTATTTTCAAGTCACGCTAATTAGCAAGAATTAATTATTTTAAAAACTTATATGTGTTGACTATATAATTCTTCTTATAGCGTCTCTGTAATGCAACAACACTTAAAAATATTTAGTGGAACTAATAATTAAAGCAATTTGATTAAATTATTTTATATTTTTTTTCCTATTGAATTTTCAAAATTTTTTACTCCAACATTATTATGTTGTTTATTTTTATAAGATTAATAAATGATTAGAAACTTATTTTATTAAATTAATTTTATTAATTATATTTTAAAATTTAAATTTGACTAATATTACTTTATATAGTTATTTAATAATAAAAATAGTATTAAATAAAAATGATATACTTGTCTTGATTTGTTAAAATAGATATGTGAATGATAACACCCCCACCACCACCACCACCCCCTTTTTTTTTTAAATAAGTAACATAATAAAATCTCTAAATATTTAAAATGTTTATGCATTAAAATCATAATTTTCTATAATAAATATTTCAATTGAATAAATATATTATGTAAATAGAATTATTACATAAAAAGGCAAATAATTGATACCTGCTTGACATGGAAGCTGCCTGCAACTTAGTTGTGAAAGCTTGATGATTGTTTGAAGCATCATTGCATTGAGACCTAAATAATTAGCTATTAAAAAAAGTTACAATCATTAATTTTAATAAATGTAGGTCTCATGAGTATCTAAGTGATTTATCAAAATCTAAAATTCTCACATTTGAATATATATATATATATATATATATATATATATATATATATATATGCGCACAGAAATAACCTCTCTATTTTTATAAGGTAGCGGTAAGGTCTGCGTACAATCTATCCTCCCCAGATCCTATTTGTGGGATATCACTAGATATGTTTTTGTTGTTGTATATATATATACACACATTTTTTTCTTTATAATTTATATATAGGAAATCTAATAGATTAAGAATTAAAAATAAATACAATTGTTACATATATAAAAACAATTATTTTAGAAAATGCCATAATTATTTATTTAATAAAAGAAAATTTAAAAATTTTATGATGATGCTTGATGATAATGGTTATAGACGATTATTGATAATAATCATGATTTGTTGAAGAGGTTGATAATAATTGTGCAGAATTCGTGACAAATAAAGATGATGGGTGACGATAAAGATTACTAGTGTTAGAATTGACAGTAGTTTTATAGTACTCCAAATTATATAAAAAAAGTTGAGAAGAAAATAATCTTACATTCTGAAATTGAAGAATGATTGCAGATCAATGAATGAAGATTTCACAAACTCTCACTTGAAAGTTTTTAGAACTGAATGTAGTATTAAGCGGCATCTAGGTGTTATTTATAACGCTTAAAATTTACTACCTTCGTCCCAAATTATATGGGCACTTTCTATTTTATACGGTTATTAAGAAATCATCAATGCTCTAGTGAACTTGACCATTTTATCCTTTATTTCTATCAGTGTACCATAATTAAGTTAGAAAAACTCATTAATGCACTAATTAATTGTAAGATAAAATAGAAAAAAAATAATTAATTCTATCTTAATCTAATAAGTGTCCATATAATATGAGATAAATATTTATAGAAATATGTTCATATAATATAAGACAGATGTAGTAATTTTTACTCTGGCTATAGATAACTTTTTTTCTAAATTTGATTACTTTAAGAAATGAAAGTCAAATTAAATGGAATTAACAACTTCACACTAATAAATGGAAGTTAAATAGATCAAATAAAATTAATTATTAACAACTTCGTATTAGTGTGAAACTAAATAGTCTTACTATTAAAATGGTCAAATAAAATTTCTAAATATTGAATTATGCATATTTTACTGAAATTCTTTTTGAAAGAATTTTATAATCTTGGGCAGGCTATGAGTGGTGTCCACACTAATCCTGTAGTAAGAAAATCAATACTCTAACTCAACTAGCGCGAAAAAAGCACTTAAAAATCACATAAGCAAGTTTAAATAAAAAATCGAGTTGAATTCCCATAAACTCATAAAGAAAACTAAATAATTCAAACGCTTTGCAAAAATTTAAAATTATTGTGCCAAAGTTTATCATAAGGGAGTGCAACCCCGAAAAAGGTAAACACATAAAAAGAAATTAAGTATCCAAGTCCGAAAGTAAATGGACTAAGAATATTGGAAGAATTTATTGCAGCCTAAAAGATCTGATTGTTGACATCCAATTTTTACCCCCACAATATAGATTAATTATCGAACTTCTTCAATTTTTCAATAATTTAAAATATTTGAAGTGTCAAAAAATATTTTTAAGTTATTTAATATATATATATATACACATACATAATTATATTTAATCATCTTTCCATAATTATTGGAAAAAAATTATTCTCAAAAGATTTTATTCTTTGACTAAATATCTTGTAATCAGTAGAGTTTAATCATAGGTTAATCTTGAGTTAATTAGTTAATAATTAAATTAATTATTTTGCTTTGTATTAGAGGCTCATTAATTGATTATATTAATTTGTCTTGTAGCCGAATTAACCATTTAACTCAATTTGTTACTACAATTGGCCATAATGGCAAGACTCAATGACTGAATCTTCAATCAATTTCTCACTCCCTTTAACCCATTTTTGGCCAATCTTCAATCAATTTCTCACTTGTATTTTTTCAATTGGTGGATGAATATGTTTTGCATGCTTTTATGTGAAATAGAATCTCCGGATGAGTTAATGTGAATGTAAATTTATTGTTTATGAATTGTTAATCTACTGCATATATTAATTCTTTCTCCTTCATGGACCCCCCTACTCATTTGCATTTCTACTTGACTCAAATTTCCAGATCGAGTCAGCCTAACCAGTTCACGGACAATGGGTTGATACATTTGTATACAACCGATATTCAAGGAATATTCACTGCAATACAGTGATCATATACAACAGATATGACAGCTAAAAAGAAGCCCAGAAAATTATATAGAATGCCCACAAAATGTGGTTCAACTACAGTCCATACAAGTTTCTATATTAAAAGATAAAAATAAATACCTTTTGCTATACATTAAGAATCATTTTAATCAGGTGAAATATATCAAGGACCAAAATGAACATATTTTTCATACATCAACGATCATTTCAATCAAGTGAAATATATTAAGAATCAAAATAAAACATTACTCATAACATATGGACCATTTTAGTCATTTTCTACTCGAACCCCCTCTAAAATAGGACATTCTGAAGCCCGCCCCGACACACACACATAAAAGGAAGAGAACTGAAAAGGGTGGAATTTTTGTTTTGACTCTAATATAAAAAGTAAAACATAAGAAGATTTTTACCAAATTGCACTCCAGATTATGCACCAGATCAACACAATTATTTACAAATGTAAAAGGGAACTAGACAATAAACTGATTTCAATAAGTATTCCATAATTACAGTGGCAGAGCCAGCATTTTCATTGTGGGTGTTCATACTTTTAAAACATTGATGTGTGATTTTTGTATCAAGGGTGTTCAATAATTAATATATATCAAAATATCTATATGTAACCTATATATTCAAAAAAAAAATCCAGAGTGTTCATCCGACCACCTCAAGGTGAATGTACCTCTGTCCCTACTTAACTGAGATTTTCTCAGCAAATCCAAAAAGTTGCATTTTGAACATTTGCAGCAAGATACAAAAGTGTAGCAAAATTACAAGATCTTGAAGGATACAGCCCCAGCGAATGACGTCAAATTTTCTGCAGTATCTCACAATATATACTGTACCATTATATAATTACACTTACCATTAATCCCCAAACATGCTTCACCTTGAGAATATATCGTCATGCTCATGTGATTCGCCTTCAGAACGTCAACGGTAGTGCAGAAGGACCACTTCAACAGCTGAAATTGTATGTCTTTACTGTATAAAAAAGAAAATGACCAGGTTCCTGCCACGAATAATGAGAATTGAAAGTAACAAGATTATTCAGCATCAAGTTACGAAAAGAGAAATAGAAATAGTATTTGGAAAACCTAAATACGGATGCTTGCTTACCTGGGTATGTGTATTGATCTTTAACGCTTTCACCTAAATGCTATAAAATCCTTTCACAAAATTAGCCTTATAATAAGTGTGCGAAGCAGAAGATCTGCTACCAATGAGATCAAACATATTATCGTCTTTCATATTTTCTGGCAAGTTCCTTTAGAAGCAATCTCTGCCGAAAATCAAGATATTTGTCCAAGCTAGTCCTTGCCCACTGCTGACAAAAAGATTCATCAGTTGGGACCAATGAACTTAACGGAAATGGTCCTTTGGGTGCCCTCTTTAGAGAAACCAAAAACATATGGCGAGGCCTAATTCTCTGATCCAGCGACAAGCTTAGGTACATAGGATATTTAGTCAATGATCGCACTTCATTGCCAAGTTCATTAACCAGGTATCTGTACTTAGGTTTCAGATTGCCCTCAAGAGATAGAGAAAAGACCTGCATGTAGACATTGTGAAAATACGTCCATAAAAATCTTCCAGAACATGAAGACTTCCATGCTAGCGCAGCTATGATTCTCCGAAATAGGAGATATATGCAATAATTAAAAAAAAAATCATATGAGAAACTGGCCAGAGCACCATTTTCTAACTTGGTGAAACAACCAACCTCATTCACAGATGAATAGATAAACTGCCGAAAGCAATAAAGCTGACCTGTGTAATGCTAGTTAGCACTTTCACTATCTCTGAATTGCGCATTCCGATGCTCCTAAAAAAATTAATCCGGGGAAGCAATCCATCCTCTATGCTGTAGTGAAGTAATTGAGGATGCTTCCTAACCATTTTGACAATACTATCTCTGGGTGCACCCAATTCTTTAGTGAGAAAATTGAAGCGAGTTGTCCATGAAGTGTTGATCCGCTGCACCAGAATTTGAGGGCTTAACTGCACAACTTTAGCCAGGTCATTCTTCTCAATACCAACCTCCTCAAGCAAGTAAGACACTGTGGGTTTTAATGAATTTTCCACACTATAGGAAAAAAGCGAAGGAGCTGCAGTAATTATCTGCCCTATTCTTGAGTCTGGGATACCCAAACTAGTTAAAAATGTGACATGGGATTTCAGATTATTTTCCACAGTATACTCGAGAAGTTGAGGCTGCCTCAATAGTATCTTCCTGATGTCTTTATGTTTGACACCGACATTCAACAAGAACTCCAACCTTTCCTGTGCAGAACTCTTATTTATTTGAAGGGAAGGCATGTGCCTTTCATACATCTGGATGAAGTGAGAATCCTTGAATCCAAAGGAACTTAGGTAATCGAGAAGTGGAAGCCATCTCTCATCCAGCTCCAGCTCCTCTGCTAGATGACTAAATCTGTCCTTAGCCAAGCTTCCCCTTGCCTCCTACAACGCCACAAGACATGATTTTGCAGCTAACGGATGAAGCAAACTATACAGCTTGACATGCTAACATTTAATACCTTTTCTCTGCAATCTGCATTCAAGAAAGTTTTACTAGTCAGTTTACTTGAAGCATTAGATAATCCAATAGGTACCTCTTGAGAACTTCCATCGTTATTTTTTATTGTTCTTGGGAAGTTTCATCATTTTCTATTGCTCTACTTGCCTTGGGTTATCTCAGGAGTTTGCTTCCATTGTCTCAAATTTGCATTCGATTCTCTTTCAAAATGATGATGACTGTCTGCATGACACACACATAGCATGTAATTTACGTTCCTTCCCAACCATTAAGATGAAAAAACTGGAAGTATACCTCGTCTAATGTGTGTTGCATTCTGAAACTTCAGGCGCTGCCGATCCGGGACAGAAACTCTCACATCTAGATCTTCATCCTGGGTGATTGAAAGTTGGTTATAGAAAAGGAAGAAAAAGAAGTATCAAGTTTCTACAAATCGAAGAAAATGGGATGGGGAGTAAGAGGAGATTGTAGCATCAATAGCCAAGAATAAATCCCAAAAGAAATTGCTGAAACTTGCTTTCAGTTACTACATAAACTTTAGCATGATAAGTTGCCTAGGTTTAGAATGAATTTGGCATTTAAATTTCTGTTAGGCTATTTTAGTTATTGAGATATTTTAGGATCTTTGGATTTTAAATTAGGTCGATTTTTTTATTTTATGTTGGCTATTTAAGGCTCTATGTGATTAGTGAATCATTTTAAGACATTTTTGACCCATTTTTGCTGCCCCATCTTTTTAAAAAAACCAACAGTGGTATCAAAAGCCTCATTGATCTTATTAGATCTGTGAGTTCTTCTAAAGAAATATTTTGAAACCATCGGGCTATTCTCAACCCATGTTTTTTCCAATGCACCAGCTATTTTTAACTTTAAAAAAAATGGCAAGCAACCGTCTCTCTTTCAATGCCCTACGAATTTTCAATAGCGAGAACTAACAGCATTGGTCAATGAAAATGAATTCATATTTGAACTATATGCTTTATTTGTTGTGATAGAAGAAAGATCCTTACAACAACATTTTGCAAATCATACAATAGTTCAAATTAAAGAACTTCCAGACACAACAAGGTTATTGAAGGCGATATAAGCACAAACCCCAAAGAAAAAAAAAGAAAGAGGAGTAGAAAATAAATATCAAAAAGTTGTGCAAGTTCAAAAGCAATCAAAAGAATTCAACACCAATTGCCAAACCAGAAAAACTGAGGAGCATTTTTCAAATTGTAGAAACTAAAGCAAATGAGAAGTGTTGAAAATTGCTTTCAGTTACTGCAATAAACCTTGATATAAAGTTGCCTAGGTTTAGAATGAATTTGAAATTTAAATTTCTGTGAAGTTGTTTTAGTAGAGATATTTAGGATTGTTGAAAATTTTAAATTATGCAAATCTTTTGTTTTAAGTTGGCTATTTAAAACCCTTTCGTGATTAGTAAAACCATTGAGAGACATTTTCAACCTATATTTTCGCTATCTCATCTTTTGAGAAAACCGACAAAACTTAACCAAGATTATCTAAACAGAGTGCCAATGTGAACAGATCAATATAAGACATTTTCTCAGGTTGAAACGAGCAAGCAATTTGAAGGATACATAACTCAAACATTTATTATTGAGAAATTGAAGATACAACAGGGTGACTATGCTGCAACAACAGAAAAGTGTAAATCTTTTCGAAACAAGACAACTCCATAACAAAAGTATGTGCTGCCCTGTGGTACCAATACTTGCTCTTTTACATTCAAAAATTAGTTTCTTTTCATCCAAGCGATTTATAATTTATACATCATCATTCAACAACAAAGTAGCTTTATCTCATACTAAATAGTGGGGGTACATTCCAATTCTCCAAAAGATTTACCTAACTTTGCAGCACTTAGTTAAACTTAACCACATTATAAGATCCAATATCAATTAATTAAACATGTTAAATTTAGTAAAATGGATGATCAAAGAGTATTGCAGAGTATATATATGTGGTATGGATAACATTCAAATTGATATTCTACTTTTATCACGAATCTCTCGGTGAGATTAAAAATACTTTCTCCTAGCCATTGAAGCTTTTCATAAATGTATCGGAGAACCATCCACACTAATGAAATTGTACTAGCGACCATAAATATAAGTCATTAAGTGTTAGTATTACTTCCCCAAGCCAAAAGCCCGGTAAAGTATTACTCTCTATCTCATTTTATATGGCAACTTTTGACTTACATGATGTTTGGTTGGCAACAAATTATCCCAGGTATAAAAATTACCTTGTACCTCCAACCAAACATAGGATTAAATAATCCAATATTTTATATCGGAATTGTTATAACTTATACTAGTCTAAAATAATTCTTACTAGCTGAGAATAGGATAAAAAAGGAACTGAAAAGGTAAAATTATTTTCTTTTGAAATGGACCAAAAACATAAAATGTGAGAGAGAATATTAATTTGCAGGGAACTGAAATTCAGTAAATAAATGTCAGAAATAACTCACATCAGAAGTCGAAATATCGTCGTCGTCGTCGTCGTCTTCCTCTTGAAAACTGTCAACATCGTCTGTGTCGGAGTCAGAATCATAAGGTGATATTGTCTGGCCATACCTAGACCTTCGATTGGGTTTGAGAATCTTTGGATTGGTATGGGAAGAAACAAGGCAAATTCTGCTAAACCTGAAGAAGCAGCTCTTTCTGTAACGAATTGGGGGGAAACTGATATTGAGGAAAACGTCAGTGTGAGAAGGGAGAGGGAAGCTGCAGATGATAGAAATAGCTGCCATTATCCTATATTAGTGAAAATGAGAAGAGGAAGGAATATACTCTAAAACCCTAAACATGGTACGTATGAGGAGAAGAAGCTGCTCCCGTGGCCATCTTATCTTCACAAAAATGCACAAGAGGAGAATGGTCCACACTATGACATTCCCCGCTTCAATTTCTACTGTATAAATTCCCTATTTTTAAGGGTGCTGTCTAATTGAGTCCAACATATTTTTTGAATATCACTTGTTAAACGGGCACTTTTTTAAAAATACGGACCAAAACACACCATCTCATATATATATTTTGAAATAATCAATAATGATTATTTCATTTATAAAATTAATAATTTATTATTTTATTATTATTATTATTTATTTATTAATGTTTAAATGAATCTTTTGAAGTTGAAGTAAAAATACTATCGACAATCTTTAGATCAATATCTTTTTGTGCTGGTGCTATAGGTCAAATGAAATGGATATTTCCTCTATTTTATATTAGTTAATCACTTTATTTACATGCATATTAAAAGTTATAAATAAAATGAACTAGTCAGATAATATTCAAGTCATCAATTCCAAATCTAATCTATGAAATCTCTATTTAAGCTGTTTAGATGGTGTCATGATAGACTCATGGCTACCTCAAAATAAAATAAACAAGTTTAAAAGTTCGACTATAAAGGTAGATGAAATAGTATGCATCTCCCGAACTCGAGGAAGACTTACCAAACAACTGGAATAAGAGGAAGATCTTCAATGGAGCACATGTTGATGATCTAGTATCTATCTCTGCATCATGAAAAGATGCAGGCCCAAATGGACATCAGTATGTGGAATGTACGAATAAGTAAAATAGCTGAATGAAACAAATATAAGTAGAATAATAATAACTTAAAAATGCTCAATCAAGATGTCAAATGTCTATCGAAAGCAAAAATAGAGAGTAGACAATGACCAATCAATACAATCCAAATAAATCTGATCCAATCAAGTCAAAGTACTATCAGTATGGAACCTATTTAAGAATTTCTCTAATCCAACAACAATCACTTATGAGCCAGTGATTGTACAATAATCTCATTGATATTGCCACAATCGTTCGGTACTTGCCAGGGTAACGAACGAATCGATCCAATCAACCAAGTCCTCTATTATTTTAATGACCTATTAAGAGGAACACTCGACTTAATGGTTTCAACCCTCTCCTACGTTTGGCGATGTAGTTATTGAGTTTGAGTTAGACTTACTCTTACTCAATTTGGTGCTCGATACTCCTCCCAAGACTCAATGCTCATAAGGCAATTGCACTCAATCAACCTGTCTTAGTAGACATTTGTGAACTCAATTCATCACATCAACTAGCAACTCTATGATTAGGAACATTCGTTTAGGATTAGCTAATGACACATCAAGACTCTCTATCATGCATCATTCCGACTCATAGTATTCGGGAAACAAAAGTAGAGTTAAAACATTTAGAAATTCTATATACTCCTAAGGCTCAAATTATACTCATGCATACCAATTTAAGTGGCATAAGTAAGAATAACAAGAATTTATTCTAGTGTTCATATAGAAAAGTAAAATCATCTATCTCAAGTCTTTAATTCATAAAAATAATTCATGCATGGAAAACCCAGTCCATTCCCAACTTTATCTATTCAGTTGAAGGACACATGGAAGAACATAATCCATATTCTAGTTAGCCTTACATACCTGAAAATTTTGAGTCTTGGAACAGCTTAAGGAAATTCACAAGATTACCTTCAAACCGTAGCCTTTTTTCTCTCTTGAAATCTTGCTCTAAGTTAGAGAGGCTGCTTTAGCTTTAAAATGTTAAACTGACATGTTTGGGGCTTTATTTAGGTGTAAAAATATTAGGTTTAGGCTTTGAAAGGGTAAAAAAGACCAAAATAACCTTTTCTAAAAAACTGTCAAAAGTCATCTACGGGGCCATCTACGATCCATAGGGACCCTTCCATAAATTTTTGGGGTCTGTGGATCACTTCCATGAACCCAATCTATGCCCTATACAAGTTTCTATGACCCATAGATTGGTCCGTAAAATCTGAGACCAAAAATTGAATTTTCAAGAACTTTTTTCAAGAGTTAGCAGGCGGGCTGTACTTTAATCCACAAGCCATATTAGGTTTCGCATTTCTTCTCTGTTCTGGCAGTATTCAGTTAAACGACCATAATGTTTGACTCTGAATTTCAAATGAGATGAAATCAGTTGCGTTAGAAAGCCAATTCAAAAAACTTTCATTTGGTAGGTCATGGGCCACCTAATTCTTTGTGTGCTAAGAGTTATGATCATTTCTAGTTGACCCTTGCATAATCTAACATCAAAAACTCAATTTATAGAAAAGTTTGAACTCGACTAAGTACTAGAGGTCCCTTATAATCCCAACCCACTTCCCACATATAAGAATGAGGCTTCAAACATAGCTATATGCAAGAATAGAGTTATGGGGCATCACACTAATTAATTCAGTGGTTAATTTTCTTTAGAGCACTTCTTAACTTATTTCATCTGTCGGATTCATAAATCCACTTGCAAAGTTTGATACAATGAAAACTTATAAGCTTCTCAAAAGGGCATATCATCAACCTCTAAATCGATATATAGATTCCATCAACTAACTTATTATTTTACCAACTATATATTATTATTATTATCATCCAACTCATAAGCATATTGACTCATTTCAAAATCTTATCTTTGAATAAATCAAAGTGATAATATAAAGACATGACCCAACACTATGAAGTATTGTCTGCTCTTAGGCCTAACCTATCACGGATTTGTCCCTTTGGGCTCAACCCAAAAGGCGCCTCCAGTATATAGACTGGTTCTTTACTTATATACCCAACATCTCTCTTGTGTTTTGTCGACGTGGGACTTCTCATCTCAAGATGGATTATTACATACACCCTCTCTATGGACTTAGCATCCTCGTTGAGATTTTCTCCAATGTATAAGATTCGCCTAGACTCAACACTTGAACTCTGACTCGCATCGACAAGGCTGCTACAAGAGTGGCTCTGATACCATCTGTAACGATCTGGCCCATCACTGTGAAGTATTGTCCGCTCTTGGGCCTAGCCCATCACAAATTTGTCCCTTTGGGCTCACCCTAAAAGGCGGCTCATAGTATATTAGACCAATCCATTACTTATATCCCCAGCATCTCTCTTGTATTTTATTGATATGGAACTTCTCATCTCAAGATAGGTTGTTACAGATAATTAACATATGCATATCATAATATTTATATTAGAATTGAGAATATAAGTTTATTTAATAATTTAGAGATGTTAGACAGTGTAAAACAACTATCTCTATCCAATCTGGTTCAATACATACAAAAGCACTAATACAAGAAGTTAGAACTATATCTTTCCAATAATCAAGATAAACTATATATAATCTTGTACTATAATCATACCGATAGCTTGTCTAATTTCCATCTTAGATTGTGGATTTTTTTATACTTACAAGAATAGACAATTTAATCCCCTGTATATAAGTTAAAACTCTATACACTAAATCATCTACTATATAAGTAAATAGAGACACAAACAAATATATGATCTATTGAAACTTTTATTAAATATTGAATTTACAATTATTCTATAATAAATACTATATCTAAATTCATGACGAATAGTATATATTCTATGGTTAATAATATATATCCCATTAATTGAAAATAAGTTATTCACATATAAAATTAATACTTCGTTTGGTTGATAATTTAGAAATAGGCATAACTAATATATATATAAGTTATGAGGAAATCTATACATTATTTTACAAAGGATTAAAGATAAAATAACTAATACCAAAATAAAATACTACATATTATTCATTACTAATCTCTATATTACTAATATCTGTCTAACTCTAACCGACTACTGAAATTACACACCAATCCAAACTTGACCAAAGAAAAAAGAAACAAGGAGAGAGCAAGGAAAGCAACGTGGAAAGAGTAGGAGAACTCAAATTTGTGGTTGTTAAGCATTTACGCCCCTCATAGGCCATAGCCATCTCCCCCATACCCCAAAGTCGAATCATTGAGTACTCCTTCCAATTCAATGGCTACTCTTCACGCCTGCAGAATTTCATTCAATCCTCATGAGGCCTTTCCATTAAACAAGCAACCCCATCTTCCTCTTCTTATCAAACGTAACAAGCAATTAAGCAAGTCAATCAACGCCGTTGCCACAGATATTATTACTTCAGACCCAACTCAAGTGGACATTACTTGGCAAATTGTTGTTGGCTCTTTGGGTACTATTCATACTCTATTATTCATGATTTTCAAATCTTCAATTGTTAATTATCTAATTTGTGACACTTTTTAATTAGTTTCTAAATATGTATGTTTTATTTGTTTTTTAAAAAAATGGTTTGTTTCACAAATTTTGAAATGTGTCAGATTGTAAAATTAAGTTTTGAGTCTAAGTCACACCCCAACAATTAGCTCTTGGGTGTGAATTAAGTCCAAAACTAATTTTACATGGTATCAGAATAACGTCCATCTCATCCAAAAAAATTAAGAATTATCTACGCACCAGATGTGATTGTGTGTGAAGTGGAGTGTTGAAGAATGACAAATATCAAGGTGGACTCTTGGATAATCCTTCTTTTGAGTTAGCTTTTGGGGCGAGAGCTAAGTCCAAGACCTAATTTTAGACGGACAAATTGGAAGTAGTAATTTCTTTCCCTTTTTGAGATTAATAAATTAGTGAGAACCATTTATATATGCAGCGGGTGTGACACCTTTTGTGGTTGCCGGAGTGGAGTTCAGCAAGAGAATTGTTAAACAGAGGAAATGTGAAGTTTGTGGTGGTTCAGGACTTGTTCTAAAGAAAAAGTATTATAGGAGATGTCCTAATTGTGGTACTATGCTATACTAGTATTCTTTTTTGGCATTCAATTTTTCCTTGAATATGTCAATCTAGTATTATCTCTTCAAGAGAATTTTTTCATTTTCTTCTTTTGATGTAAAACAGGGGGATTTCTGCCTTGGCAGTCTTGGAGAAGATTCTTCACTGGTTAGTATATAGTTTGTGGAAGCTTCATGCCAACTTTGATGATTCACCTTATACATATGTATACCACTTGTAATATACAACATTTCGATGTGTCTTCATGTATACACCAACCATATTTTGACCTTGCTTCACTTAGTCTCAAGAAACGGACACATTTCTATATTTAATGTTTATTTAAGTTTTAAAATACTTATATTATTCTCAATAAAATAAATTATAATCACACAAATATCAATACTTTATTCTAGATCGTAATTTTCATTTTTAAAAAGAATTCTTAAATATCGTATTAAGTTAAAACAGATAGAATATTTGTATTCAAGCCAATTACAAATTAAGTTGCCTGAAAACTAGAAGCTGCAACAATATTTTAACAGTACACGAGTGATAGAAAAAGTGAAGGAAAGTACACAGGTTTGGATCAGCTAATTCTAAGAATATTAATAAAAATTTTGTTCCAAGTAGCAATAACAGGAAATTAAATCTTTGATTTAATTAATTTAAAAAGAGCTCAAATTAACTATAAATGAATTCATCATAAATAGCACATGAATATTTGTGCTGTGCCAATGAGTACAGTGAGAGTTGAAGATAAAATTTTAGAAATGAACAAATATATCAAGAAAAATGAAGCATCACTTACATAGTTTGAAATAATATACAAGTGCAATGCACATATGCTAAAACTAGGAAAATAACACATGCAACCTACTAACATATGTTAAATTCCGCTAGTGTAAAAAGGATCTTACACAGTCAACACATAAAGTAAAACCATGTGAATTTAGCAGAAACCTTCCCTAGGTTTGTGGGAAGCAATTGCCTACAAAATGCAGCCATGCAGGTGTAAAGACAAGGAAAAGGATACAAGAACATCAATGGAGATAGCCCGCTACATTCAAACTCTTGCTATGAGCGGGAGCCAAGGAAAGATTGGACCACAAAGATCTATTATACACATCCTATATTAGGAGAATACATTTCATGTGACTACGACCATATTACAGAAAATCCAACATATTCAAGTATCTTATAATTTCCTAAATGGAGCCCATACTTTCAAGTTCTCCACGGCTAGGCCAAGCAAATTTTGCCTACTGTTGGACGACTATATTGATGTTCACATCCACTAAGACATCCATAATTGTTATATTTTGTCGGTATAAAGCAACTGTGATATTAAAGCTAATTACATAATGAACACTTGGTGAAACTGTATCATACAACATGTCGGGTTCTCAATTCTAAAGCGAAGAGTATATGACAACAAGAGATGTAGCCCTCTGTAATCCACCAAGACGCTGAAAAAGAAAAGGGATGGAAGTTTCTTACTTTTAAGTTTTTGCCTTAAGGCAGAAACAGTCATGGGCCCAAAAGTATCCTTCCATAGTTTTGAGAACATTGAGCAGAAGATTGCAAGGGCAGAGTCTCAAAACCAGTGCCCTGAACATGATTTTCTATAGTTCCAAACCGGCTTATTCCACCATTTACAATGTTGTAGCATGCTGCAACTGCAGCTGGCTGTACTACCATCATACTAGAACTTGAAACCTGAACTTGGTTACATACGGTTTCTGCAGGCAGAGTGTGAAGTTGTCCATTGCGCCTATTCTCCATACCATATCCTATACCAACACCTAGATCCAAGCTAATTGAGCCATTCTCTTCTGTCCTGACCCTTGAACCCCCAGTTACAGGCACCGATCCCGCCATTTCATGGTTATTAGTCCTGGCCATTGGTACGTCGTGATTGTGTTTCCCCTCATATGTAGTAATTACAGCTTTGGGATCATGGGAAGCCCTCTCCACATGTTTCCTCACAGGGCATCCAGCATTGGTACACTTGTAATAACTCCTACATCACATTCACATGAAAACCAAAAACACATAAGAGACCCGCGCCTAGAGTGAAGAAACAACAAACCACAGGTTCATTGTATTTTGAATGTAGACTTTACAGTTTAGACTTTAGAGGTAAACTAACTATTTTTCTATACCCTCTTTCCAAAGAGTACGAAATTGAAAGAGAGGTGAACAAATTTATGTTCTTTCACCTTCCTGTTTAAAGTGTGCAAAATTAATGAAAACATCACGAGGTCCTCCATAAGATATTCAGAAGTTAATCTTTTTTTGAGTAAAGATATTCAGAAGTTTATAACAGGCTTGATGAATTGCTAAATGCATGATCTCTCTGCCTGCTCAGTCTTCAGTTTAGCAATTTCCACACATGAAAGCTAATTAAGGGTATTTTGAGTTTCAGAAAGAAAATTTAGGAGATAAGATATTCATACTGTGAAAAAATAGAAAACTTCAACTTGACTAAGTACATAATATAGTAGGTAATCAATCCCTACGCTAATAAGTAAATATTCTATATTTAAATAGAGAATATCCTGAGATATTCTATATGATTTTCTTTATTCAATACAATGAATCTAGGCATGTATGAACTAGTCACAAACTACCTTGATATTTTGACACAAGGTTTTATTCACTTGTACTAGATTCCTAATAAAACATTTAGCTGAAGATAATCAATTAAAGCTTGAAAGCCGTTAACCCTCTACTACTTAGATGTCTCACTAGAAGTACATTCAGCTCATTCTTAAATGTCTGTTTGATAAGCTGCATATAAAACTCTGTGGTCTGATGCTGAAACAAGGACATTACAGTCAGGCTTAATGCAAATAAATGAAAGACTGGGTGGTCCAACTTTCTAATATTTTAGAAGCACAAAGTTCACAGGCAGTCATGCAGGTGCATATTAAACCTTCCTATTAAGGAGCCTCCAGAGTACCAACAATTAAATGAGCAGAGAAAAACACAGATTGGATTAATGAATACTAAGGTGTTTCTCCAACAACAGCTTCATATGCTGTTAACCTACAGGGCAACAAGTGGTAATTAACCTTTCAACCAAATTTCAGCCAAGAAAGTTGTCAAAGTAATACACTCAATGATGGCACTGCTTCCATTAAGCTATTATAGTATTATTAACACTGCAATTTTTATATGTATTAGTACTATGATATGCCTGTCTAACTCCAATGTAGGGTAATGTTTGCATACACTCTCCCCTCCCCAGACCCCACCACTTTGTGGGATTACATTGGGTGTATTGTTGTATTATTAATTACTACGATAGATAAAAATAGGAGTGGATTCAGAACCAAAAAGATCTCATGGACAAAAATTGAGTTAAATAATATAACATAAAATATCAAACAAGAAAATTAGGTGGCAAAAAGGGGGCCAGAAAAGTCACTGCTAGATGGGGGAGAGGAGGGTTGGAGAGCTAAATGTGTTCATTTCACCTAATAAATTTTATTTGATTTATGTACATGGCTAGTGGCTACCAAGCAATAAGAATTGACATGTAAATGATTTCAAATCATTTCTCAACAGTCAGTATAGATTCATCTAAGACCTCATTTAGAGAGTCTAATTAGTTGAAAGTGCTTACATTCTAAGCTGACCGTGTTACAGACGCCAAAGCTTTCTCCTATAATACATGACTTCCCAATTTTTCCAGTTATGGTTGCATGGCATTGTCAGTAAATTTCAGTTCACAGCTTAATAAGACATCACCACTACAACTCATCTCACCCATAGTAATGGTTGACTATCCACTTCTTCACTTTGATAAGTAACACTGTTATTGAGAGGGGAATCTTTCGAGTTGACTAGAAAGATGGCTTAGAACATTATGGGGAAATCCACCTAAAAGTATTGATTTACTTACGACCATAAAATAACCTCTCAACCACCATGAACTTCAGACACTTAGCATTAGATGCCACTCAATGCTTTACATACCTGGGATTAGGATTTCCACGGACCACCTTTTGACCATATTTCCGCCACCTGTATCCATCATCCAATATATCAACTTCACTCACAGTTTGAACAACAACGCGTGGTTCACGGATAGGCTTAACAACTGGTGTAATATCCATGCCACCATCCATTTTCCTGCTTAAAGACTCAATTGTTAAGTTGAACTAATACATAGGATAAATTTAGGACCCTTAGTTTTTACCTTCTTTTGGCAAATGGATCATCCTCATCCATCTGATCATTAGCACTATGCAACTGAGACACTGTACCTTCAAGACCATCATCATCTGCTTGTCTAGGTGATAGTGGAGTACCACTGGGCTCGGTGTTACTAGTCTGGGCATCAGTGTTGAATTTGTCTTCAAGAAAAGATAAACCAGAGAGATGAATAACTCCATATGAGATCAAAGAAGCTTCAATAAAGAGTGCCATGTCATGCATTTGTTGAGTGGGAAACAACCCCTAAAGAGCAATTCAGTTTACCTTCTTGACCAGTGAGGCATGCATCTCTCTCCCCTCGGTCTTCTTGGATGGACGTAAGTGCACCAGCAGTAAACCTACGGCTGGGTTGGGGTTTAGGATGATCATGGGAACCTTTATACACAATCTCTGTTATTTGTCCATCTGGAGAGCGTTCAAATATCTTTTTAACTTCACAGTTTGGGTATGTACATTTGTAGTAGCTCCTTGGAAATTCACTTCCTTTAACAAGTTTCTGGCCATACTTTCTCCAGTTATACCCATCTTCTGATGACCTCTCAGCTGTTACTGACGATACATCTTTATTTTCAACATGTGAACCTTGCGAGCTTGGATTTGATTGACCTCTCTGATTTATTTCCTCATTATCAGTCGCAGCAGCAGAAGTAATACTTGACGAGACATCTAAACTACCAGGTGCAGGTAAGCTCAGCTCTTTTGAATTAGGCATCTCGCTTTCAACAAGAGCTGAAGGTGCTGATGATTGAGAAAGATATCGATTTTGAACTTGAAGCAGAGGTTCACTTTGCAGTTGGTTGAAACCTGCAGCAATCTTCGCTACAACAGTGTATTAGGAACTACCTAAATTCAACTAGGTTAAAATAATAGTGAAAATCTTGGATACCAGCTTTGAGCTGATGATTGATATACAACATGTTACCTTAATTAAAAAAAATAAAAAAAATAATGAAAATCACATATTGCTTCTTTAGGTACTAAAATAAAATAAAAAACTAAATCTGCAGGGCTTCCTATTGTTGTTGGATACTCCGTCATTAAATCCATAAAATGTAGAAGAAAAGGAAATGCTTCCAAACCCCCAAAGTATTAGTCAAGTGAGGTAACCAATTCGTCAGAACCACACATCCATCAACTGTAGAAGAAAAAAAAAATAACCAAGAAGAAGAAATTGCGACATACATGGAAACTAAATACATGAGGCAAAAACCAATCATCATTTTCCTGGCAATGAATTAACACCTTTTGACTGTACTTTTAACAACTACACTGCATTCTTTTCAATTTTATAAAGTCAATCGTCAAAATTAATTCATTTAAGGGTTTTGAAATATTAATAAAAGAGATGTAATCACCTTGTTACAGAAACTAAAAACAAACAAACAAAAAAGTGCAGTCATTGAACTGCTTTATGTTCCTGCGAAAGAGAGAATGAACCAAAACCCACCTGTAACCACATCTTTGGTCACAAAGAAGTTATGTAATAAAAACTAGGTCCAGTTACTGGTTGGAAAAGGTTGCTATGTGATGAAATTCATATGCAAGAATTTTGTACTCTCTCACTTGAAGATGCCTTCTGTATGTTTGTAATTCATGTATAAGAAGATCAACATAACTACTTTGACTGACATTGCATGTCATAATTACAAAGCACGCAATGGGAATCAATTGTGAAGAATTGTGTTTTACTCCCTTTTTTTATTGGTAAGAGTTGTGTATTAATCCTTTCATGAATGAGATGTGCCAAGTGAGTGAGTAGGTGAGAGAGAGAGAGAGAGAGAGAGAATTTCAAGAACGCCAAAGTCAGATTTTAAGAAAATTTCTGAATCAAGCACAGTTCAATTTAAGGAACGGATAGACCCATTGAGAAGTTTTGAAGGGGGAAAGAGAACTTGTTGTGTTTCCACGTTTCTAATTTGATTCAAGCATATGGGCTTTGAATAAAACCTAGGTGATTTATGTCCAATAATGCCAAGGATAACAGTCAAGGGCATTACCACCGCAGCTTCCTTTGTCAGTGATCCTGATGTAGGACTAGATCCAATAGAAAATTTAAACTCAAATTCATCAGTTGTTTCACCATATACATTTCCACTGGAAGAGCTTCTCATCAATGAAAAAGCAGCACTCCCACTAGAGCCCTGCATTAGTTGAAACTTGGCAAAGGAACCTGTGGTTGGAGACGGCTCAGCCTGCAGGTTATAAGTGAAATACTATTAAGTTATCACATTCTCCTTTCCAAATAAAGTAGCATCTGAACATATGATAACCAAAGTAATTTTCCTCTTTCCTCTCAGCTTCTTTATGGGGGAAGAAACTTCTTCTTCTTTTTTTTTTTTTTTTTTGGGGGGGGGGGGGGGGGGGGGGGGGGGGGGCTATATTTCTTTATCAATTATCGTTCCATCTTAGTGATGGATGAAGATGCTTTTCAAGAAAAAATAGATGCCACTTAAAGTAGTTTCACAGAACCAGCCACTGAAGTTGGAACCTTTCAATGTAAGAATTAAGTGACACATGCAGCACACATTCTTATAATAATCATATACTGGTTAGAATAACAACAGCTTATATAACTCTCTGATGCCATTATTCTAGCCACATTCATAACACCAGTATCTTTTTCTCTATGGAACAACTTAGTGGTACGTTGAACATCTTGCCAAAAGGAAGATTCAACATGTGAAGAAACACACTGACGGCTAAATATGCAGAGAAAGAAAGAATATAATTCTACAAAAATCTAGAGGAATAATCATATCAGTGTCCACAATGGAAGCATCAATATGTACGGTTGCAAATTGCACAGAAATACATATATACACAACACACGTATTCCCCAAAATAGCACTCAGATGGGGAAAAAGAATCAAGGCAAAAAATTGCAATATAATGAAAACAACCAAACAACTAATTAAAATAGTTCAAAATGTACTTTAAGAAAGCAGCAATCACATCAATAAATTCCTCCAGTCTTCCACTCCAGAATATTAATAGAGCATTATCTAAACTTACAATTAAATAAGGAAAACAATTAGGTTAGTATTTTCACTCAAATTGAAGACAGCACAACTATATTACCTTACTCTTAACACATCTAAACTAATCAAGAGTGGCAATAAAAAATAATTAGTTAACATATCCAACTTCGTTTTCTTAACAAGCAAAAAAAAAACATATAAATTAAGGAATCGGATCTCAAATCTGGAAGTGAAATTTCTCATAGTATTAACCGTTAGCGTAAATTACATGTGTTGAGAGTAGAACTAACTTTGATGTTAGAAAGAAGAACGGGAGATTCGAGAAAGGACGAAGGACTGAGACCAGGAGGGATGGTGATACATGCTGAGGAGCGGGAGATCGGAAGCTTAGAAGGTGACATGAGCTTGTACTTAGCACCGGTGTTGGATCCAACGGCGGAGGAGACGTTGTGGGAGAAGGCAGCATCGGAGCTTGCAAATTTGACTTGCTCGGAAGATGCGTTGATGGAAGAGAGTGGAGATGATTGGCTGTATTGGTGAGAGTGAGAGTAAGAGTGGCACTGAGACTGAGAATCTTCCATTGACGGATTCAGAAGAGTTTTTGGAGGTAGGAGGAGAGTGGAGACACAGTCAAAAGGAGAGAAACGGAATGGGGGTGTGGGGACACGAGGGGACAGGGATGGGGCTAGGCCAACAAGGGCCGAGTCACTGTTGGGCTGCTAATTGGACGGATTGGTACTCAAAATTAAGGAAATATATAATTTATATTTATGTAATTTTATAAAATTTTAATTTTTTTAAAAAATTATTAAAAAAATTAAATGATATAAAATTATGATACTTATTGATACAAATTACAATTCTTACTTTTTTATATATCATAGTTAAAATTTCTTAATATTCCTACTTCTTCGACATGTATCACTGATTTTATTTTTTATATCAAAAAGAAGGAATTTTTCATAATTTAAAAAAAAAAATGATATTAATTGAAATTAGCTCCAAAAGTATAGAATTTGTATAAAATTACCAATTAATTATCTAAACATTTGATTTATTAGATGAGCTACTTAAAAATAAGAAAAAATAACGTAACTAGGTAAACAATTATATAATTATAGTTTGAAAAATTTACAATTTATAGTCATAGTTTAAATTTATTATTATATTTTCTCTCTCATCTTTTTTTCTCTATCTACAATTTCTTGTCAGATATACAATTAAATATGTATACAAGCTGCATATATACAATTATTTTGATAGATATACATAGTCAATTCGACAAGATATACATATACAATTTTCTTCTCTCCACTCTCTGCTCTCTCTCACTCGCCTCTCTCCTCCTTCTCTCATTCTCTCTTGCCAGATATACAAATACATATGCAAATAGTTGCACATATTCAATTATTTGACAAATATACACATATAATTTGATAAATACAAATATACGATCTATCTATCTCCTCCTCTTTAACTCACATAGACGAGGTTAAACCATGTAATTATATAAAATATAGCTATTTGACTATATTAAATTTCAAGTGTAAGCTATTTATGAAAATTCTCAAAAAAAAAATTAACTAATTTATATAATTTAAGTAAGTGAAAAATTACTATTTGCTCTATCTAAATTCATATGGCTCATTTCTTCTTTTAATCAATTTCAAAAAGGATAATATATTTCTAAACTTAATAACAATGAGTTTTAAATATCTATTTTATTCTTAATAAAATGATTTACAACAACACAAACATTTACTATTTATTTTAGATCACTTTCAAAAGTCTTCCTTTTTTCTTAAATTTCACGTCAAATCAAACTAATTTATACAAAATAAGATTAAGGGAGTAATTTTTTAAAAATAGTTTTGAGTTTTTCCTTTCTTTTTTCAAAGTAACAGTAAGAAAAGGGAAATTGATGAGCGATTATAAGATGGAAAATCAAACTTTTATTAACAAACTAAAAGCTTATGTAGACAATCTAATGAGCATCCATTCCATTTGAAAAGAATACTTTATTATTTTCTGTGATAAAAATAATTTTACTTAAATGATTTAACATGTTTAGCTTGATCAAAAAAATAAGAAAAAATAATTTTTTTAAAAACAAAACTTTTTCAAAATAAACACTACTTGTATTTAATAGATACTAATAAAAATCCACATTTAATTAATATATTAAGTGACTACATTCATCTTATGTATAAAAATATTGAGATGAAAGATAGTAATATTTTTTAAGGCAATGTTTAGATAATGGTTAAAAAATCTTGGTTTATATTTATGAATTTAGAATTGGAGAGTTTTTTATTTTTTTAGTTATAGAAAAATAAAAAGGGCCTAAAATGCTTTCGATCGAACTATTATAGTATTAAAATATTTTTCATCTATCTATTGGGCATATAATGCCTTTGTCATCCACTTTTTGGTTCAAAAATATTTTTTCTTTACGAGAATATTTTTAGGTCCAAATATACCATTTATTCATCTTTTTGGCTCACTTATACCTTTAAAACTAACAACTCTCTTTTTTTCAATATTTGTTTTATTTCATTTTCGTATAGAATAAAATAAATCTCCATCTCTGTTAGATTTTTTTCATAATTTATCCAAATCAAAATAATGTATCTTTTTAAGATACAAATTAATTTTTTAAAAAAAGTAATCAAAGTGATTTATTAAAATAATAACTGATTTAGCTTTCTAGAAAAGAAAAAAAATATATAAAGTTAATGAAAAAATAAGTTTTTAATTTATCTAAGGAGTAAGATTTTACTTTTTTAATGTTATAATTAAAAATAATGAAAACTATTCAAATTTGATTAAATAAAACATGAAAGAAAGCTAAATCAATTTTAATAAATTATTTTGATTCTTAAAAGGTTAATTATTTTGTCAAAATATAGTACAAGTATGTACAATTTGTTTTAAAATTTTCAAAGTGACTTTGGATTTTTTTATGAATCTTTTTATAAAAGATTTTTACCTTCTTCATGGCCCTAAAAATATATTTTTAAAGAAAAAACTAGAGTAAAACAACTAGTTTATTTTTTTAATTAAATTTTTCATATATTTTGTCCAGACCCAAATAATATCCTTCTTTATAACCCCAAAAATAATGAATTTATTTTCTTCGCCTTTTTGACAAACTTTTTTTAAAAAAATTATAAGGCCTTTTATAAAAAAAGAATTGAGGATGGAGTTTAATGTATTTCATAAGAAAATAAAATGTAATAAATATTTTTTTTTAGTTTCAAAAGTACAAGTGAGCCGAAAAGGTGAATAAAAGATATTTTTGGACTCATAATTATTCCGTTAAAGAAAAGGGCATTTTACATTCACTAGGAGGGATGACAAAGGACATTTTAGACTCAATAAGTGAATGAAAGATATTTTTGTACTATTTTCAATTGTTGGAGTGCATTTTAGAATTTTTTTCGTAAAAAAAAAAAAGATAGGAATTGAATGTTATTGGCTTAGCTTGCCCCTTTTACACCATTTTGGTGACACACCATTTTCTTTTAACTAATGTTGAGTCATTCTTCATATGATATAAAATTATAATCGATGATTCTTAATTGAGAATAGATTTTAAAGTCAATTTTTTAGTGTGAGAATAGATTTGGAGATGAGCTGAGGTCACACAAATCCTCTAGTGTGAAGTTAAGTTAAAAACTTTCTTAGCGATTGAGTTCCAATATAAGATTTTGTTTAAGTTAGGTAGAGGGCGGAATCTTTTCTACCTCTTTGCACAAAAAGAGACTGAGATGACGAAGTGGATGCGCCTTGATTTCCTCCAACTCCTTACTTAATGCCGCACCAATGACTTTTAGGTTGTATATACATGATAGGATCAATTTCTAAGTATTTAAAGTATATTAGATGTGATTTAGAGTCATAAGGAATCTTTTACATCAAGTCAAGTTCAAAAATTTCTACCGACTAAGTTTTCGTATGAGTTAATAGAAAGATCGACTTCAAATGATCATATCTCCTATGATATGATGAGTTAGGTGTCTCATAATATATCAAATTAAGATCTTTGAATTAGCTTTTCAACACATCCAATTTTACCTTAATCGAAGTTCGGAGTAAAACATTATGACCATTCGACTTCAAATATAAGACACCTCCGCATCGCGGAGTGGACATAGACTCTTCCCGATTTTGAGGGTATTTTTATCCTATGACCTTTTGGAGTTTACTTTAGTATCCCAAGATGCATAGAAGTCAGTTTTTCCATAAGTAAAATCCTCCTATTCACTCCTAAACTTAAATGCTCAATAATCATCAAGAAAATAATCAAGTTAAGGTTATCTTTCAGGATGCATCATCAAGGTAAGTTTCTTCATAAATTTTAAGCTTCACAACCCAAATTTTTTCATTTATTCATGAATCTCTAATAAGAGAAATATATTATAAATCATAACCTAGGTTTTTAAGAAAATAAATTTAAGTTTCTTCATATTTTGAACTATTTGTATTGTTGAAACTGAGATTATGTGTCTTAAAAGTGGAAAAAAAAATGAGTTTTGACATTTTTGGAAGCTTAAGTTATTGAAAAAAATGAGTTTTTGTACCATTTTGAGTTTTGGGTGTCAGATCAGAAATCCATTGATTCCATTTGCTTCGGAACATCGGATATGATCTACGAGAAGTTACACAACTAAATTTGGAGTTAAAAGGAAGAATTTGAACCCAAAGTTGTATTTTCAGTTTTTTCTGAAGCCAAGGCTTGACTTTGGTCAACTATTAGAGTTCGAAAGCTCAGATCAAAATTTTGACAGATTCGATAGTTTCGGACGGTGAATGTAATGGTAAAAAGGTGTCATTGTAATCTTTGAAGTTTCCAAACTAGGGCAGCTTTGGTATATTGAGTTTTTAGCTAATTTAATCGAGTTTATCGTTAACTATGTCGAGGAGACCTCAGAATCAAACTTTAATAATTTTGTTGAGTCCAAATCGCTATTTCTTGAATGAATGCATGTCTGGTCTGTGTAATATTTTTGAATGGACCCTAGAGATCCATTTCGAATTAGAATTTATAGTTGAAATTGCTGCTGTGGAGGAAATTGGTGCAAGCCTAATTACCTCTCTGCGTTCGCGAAGGCTTGGGGCAATTAACCTTTGTGTTCGCGAGTCCCATGGCTACATTCGCGGAGGTATTCTGCGGTATACCCCATATTCCCTGGCCCCTCCCTTGCATTCGACGGAGGCTTATCTTGTTTTGGCTTCACATTTGTGAATCTATATCCACGTTCATGGAGTACAAGCTACCTGATCAGTTTTTAAATACGTAAAAATACTCATTCCATCATTTTTATCACTTTCAAGATCTCTTGGATGATTTTTGACGAGGATTTTTTATGAAAAACTCTTGAGTAAGTGTTTCTTTCATTGAATTAATTAATTTTCATGATTTTATGTTGATTTTGTCTTGAATTTCATGATTTTGGGTATTTAGAATTGGGGATTTTATGCCTATGATTTGAGAACTTTAATTGTTGATTTCTTCCTCAATTTGAGCTCGATTTTAAATGAATTTTCACCCACAAATTTCTTTTCTCGCGTAAATCCATAATTTAAGTTCATTTTGCAGATTTAAAAACTTTAAATTTTAGCTCTAATTTTGATCATTTTGCCCCTAAGCCTAATTCATACTAATATGGGTATCAAAATTCACCTCTTAATGCCTAATATTTATTCTTGTAGTGATTGGTTGATTTGGAATCATTTTTGAGGTTTGGAGCTACCAAAAACTTTGTTCGAGCGTGGCTTCATTATTGAGGTAGGTTTAGGTAAACTTTTTGGGACTGAATTTGAATTATTGAACATGTTTATGTGGTAATTGTAAGATTTAAATTATTTCATGAGTAATTGGATTGATATGATGGAATTTTGGTAAAAATATGGTATCAGTTATGTTGGAATTGAAGTAAATTGTGACTTTATTGGTAAATTGAGTTGTATTCTTGAAATTTGAGATATTTTGGATATTATTGTGATAATATGAGACTTGTGACATCATTTGAAAAGTTTGTGGTAATTTGATGGTACTTGAGATATTTTTGAAAAACATGTGTATATTTTGGAACGTGTGAGGTCCAATATCTTTGGTACACTTGATTATTGGTAAAAAAATATGATGACTCGAGACATGATGATGGTTTGCCGTACCAATTGTGGCACTTGTTATTATTCTCCATGATTCTATGGTAGATATTTACCAGTAATCTTAGCATGAAGCTATTATTTATCTTGATTTATGTCATTGACATCCATTCATTTCATATTCCATTTGTACCACTCCTTGACCATGGGTGGGTGATAAGGATTGAGATAGTGTACCACCTTTTTATAAAATCTTTTACCATGATTAAGTGGCAAGGGTGAGATATACCACTTTTGATATATTGTATCACCTTTTATAAAAATTCCTTGACCATAGGCAGGTGGTAAAGTTGAGATATTGAGATACTTGAGAAATTTTTATATATGGTTTGACGAGACTCCTATGGGTTTTACCTGATACCTTAGCTCAGTAGATGTATACACCGGCCCTGCGATGCTCATGATTCCAACCCATGCATGCATTCATACATTGTATGTGCATTGCATCATTAATTACTGTTGTTATCTTATGATATATATATATATATATATCGTTAGCCTCTTTGGTAGAATCAGTTGGGGGACCTGAGAGGCGGTGGTTTACCCTGGGGCGGATGTTAGTGGTTCGAGTCCTCTTATCTCTAACTCGTGAACTTAGCCGATAAAACAAAGCTTTATGATAGTACCCAATTTTTTTGATTCGGCGGTTCAATCTATGATTTATCATTCATGGACGTTAATAAGATCCATCCATTTAGCAACACCTTAGAATGGCATAGCCTTAAAAGTGAAGGGCAAGGTTCAAATGAGAAAAGGCTTATAGTGGATACCTAGGCACCCAGAGATGAGGAAGGGCATAGTAATCGACGAAATGCTTCGGGGAGTTGAAAATAAGCATAGATATGAAGATTCCCGAATATGGAAACCTTTTGAACTGCTGTTGAATCCATGGGCAGGCAAGAGACAACCTGACGAACTGAAACATCTTAGTAGCCAGAGGAAAAGAAAGCAAAAGTGATTTCCGTAGTAGCGGCGAGCGAAATGGGA
>JAOTQJ010000011.1:5696848-5714852 GCA_025642045.1 Solanum sejunctum | reverse complement strand
TATAGACACCCAAGGTCCACTTGGACCAATTAAAATTAAACACACACATGACCCCACAAGAATTTAATTCTTAAGGATTAAACTTAGAACAAAATTAACATTTGGTCCCAAACTTTTTCAAATCGAACCAATTAAGGACTTACGGGTTCTAACTTACGGGGTCTAACAATATAGGTCCCACTCACAAGGTCATTTTTAACCAAAACCCACCAAGGTGTTTTGAGTGAGTCCGAAAGCCTCGAGGGTCGAACAAAAAGTTGTTACAGACCTAACTAGATATTTCAAAACTAACCATGCTGACAAAATTCTCATTCGAGCTTGATTTTCAAAAATATTGACCAAAGTCAACTGTAGGCCAAATTTCAACAGTCAAAACACTAAATGGTTTAAGCTCACACCAAAGGCCTCAGGGATCGATCTGAATATGCCTCTAACCTAATTTGACTCTTTCAAAACTAATGGCACTATTAGAATTTTATTTAGAGACCATCTTCCTAGAGTTTTAATTGAAGTCAACAGCTCAAACTCCTGGAACTCCAAAACATAAAAGACTGACATAAAATCAAATTGAATGACCATGCAACCAAGCAAGCAGTTCTAGTAAGTCATAAATGACTTGGGATTTCTATAGAAAAGCTCTAAACATTGAAAAAATAAAAGAGGAGAAAAAAAAAACTTGGAACGTTGTTACAAGGAGGGACAACTTTCATACTCAACATCAATCTAATAACCATCTTCAGCGTTGAAATTAAGTCTTTTAAAACCAATCAACCTTTGATCTTTTCTTGATTTTAGCAAGTCAATTTCGAGTTTAAGCTTACCAACATTGCCCCTAGACTTAGAATTAGATGCCATATCAAGGGCCACAATAAATCTAATTAAAATAATCATTTTAGAAAGAATATCTCATCAAAATAAATGCCATAAATATTGATCGATAAACATCCACATGGATGCCAATAATATTTCATTTTAGGGACAAAAGCAGAGGTCCATTTGATTTTCATGGTGTGTGATCTGAAAGTGACAAACGGCTTGAAGTATATGTAGTAAAAATGTGTTTCATTGGTGAAATCTATATAGACGTGATTATGATCAAAATAGGCAATCTTCACAGAACCTTTTAGAGGAATCCATACTTGATTTTTATTAATTAATCAATAAAAGTAAGTTATGACTATATCCACTAAATACATTTTAAGACTTTCATGAGGTGCTAGAGAAATCAAATAATGCACTTTATTTGAATTTATAAAAAAATGTGTTGCTCTCTTTATCATCAATATAATGTTACGTCTTTACTAATGATACGACGTAATTGTGAATATATCTCATTTTTCTCAATATTTTTTTATTAAATTTCTATTATGTATATATGATTAACATCAAGATCATCACTTGTCCAATTGATCCTGAATTATGACACAAATAATTCTCAATTTAAATTAAATATTAGAATAAAAAATAAGTCCATACATAGAAAATAAAGGCTGAGAGATATTTGCTCTTGGTCATAGAATAGCTGAAGGCATGCATTACCTTTTCCACCCTATAAAACTTCTATACTCGTACACATTTCGTTTTCACCTTTTCTCTGTCTCTTTTTCCTGATATTCTTTCCTCTCTCCTCTTTTCTCTCTCTAATCAAAGGAAAAAGGAGGCATCTTGCGAGAGAGAGAGAGAGAGAGAGAATGGGAGCCTGTGCAAGTAAGCCTAAAGTGTTGAATGGTGATGCCCCTGAAGTCTCAGCAGAAAATATAATTGCTAACAATGAAGATACTGGGGTTGTTGTCAAGGAAGAAGTGGTGAACAAAGAAGAGATAGTCAACAATGATAATGTTGATAATACCCCATCTCTAAATAACGCACTCAAGGTATGTATTCATATTTCAATGCCCAATCTATATATTTTTCTCTTCTTTCTAATTTTGTGCCTACCTTCTTACTTCTATTTAAGATACCACTGTTGTTGTGTGCGTTTTGGGCGTGATCAAAGTATATACCTTATTTGATAATAAGTATTATCGAGAAACATTAAATTTAATTATTAACTTCTAAAAAATAAATAATTCACTAATTCTAATATTATTTATTTATAAATATCCTATATATAGAGAAATTATATTACTAGTTAGAACCCTTGATAAATTAGAATCTTCCTTAGCCACTGTAGGGTATTTCTTGATTTAGATAAGAAAGAAGAAGAAATCTATCAAATAAGTTAATATTATAAATATAATTAAATAATAATTTTAAAAAATTGTGAAAACATGATTTTATCTAAAGAAAAAAAATTAGTGAAAGGCAAAAAATTTAAACAATATAGTCTATTTATGTTAAAAGTTAATATTATAAATATAATTAAATAATAATTTTTAAAAATTATAAAAAATAATTTTATCAAAAGAATAATTTTTTATTAAAAAATAAAAAATTTAAATAATATTTCTAAGAAGATAGATGATTTCTTAGTTGAAATGAGTTTTAAAAAGAATAAAAAATTAACAGATAAGTTGAGCACACAGACATATATGGATGTGTACGCGCGCCTTTGGACATGTGTGTTCATATCATGAGTATATACTTCTTAAAGCATATAAATATTGCTAAAATATATAAACAACGAGCAATTGAAGATTTTAAGAAAAAAGTACAAGTTGAAATTGATGAATAATTAGCTTATTTGAATAATATAATTGTCGGTACTTCTAGTTGTGCACAATCAATTGAATTTGATGACCCCCTTTTCTTGTGCACTTTTTATTCAATAATTTTAGACATGAATATGAGTAATGAAGTTATAATGAAGTTACGTCAAATTTTATGTCAGCAAATGTTTAACATCTTAAGGTTTGAACGTAATTGTCTGTAGCTTCCTCCTTTATATATCAGTAAATAAAGTGAACAAAATCAAATTAAAATCTGAATTAAATCGTAAATTAAATTAATTTAAAAAAAATTTAACTAATGATTTAGTTTGATTTAGTTTGATATTAGAAAAAAATTCCATTATATTTAATTTGATTTGATTTTAACTTTTTTAAAAAATCAATCAAGACTAAACTAATCATATATATATATATATATATATATAATTTACTCTTCTAACATATCTTTTTAAATTTGACTTAAAATTTTGGATAGTCTAATAAAAGATATAGTCCATAGATATTAGTAAGAATAATTACGTTTTTGAGTTTCTTTTTATATAATATTAGCTATTTTTAAATATATATTTTATTTATTATCTAGGAATATCATATTTTAGAAAATATTTATCATCTATAAGAATTGTACTTACTATGCATTACAAGTGAATTATATTTGTAATATATATGTATTATAAATGTATTATATTTATTTGGGTAAAAAAATACATCATGTGTTAAAAACGAATTATACAAGTAATATAGCTATATTATACTATGTATAAAAATGAATTTACATTCAATATAGATGTACTGTAAGTGTTTTAAAATGTATTATACTTAATTTGATAAAAAATCTAAATTATATACTTAAAGTAAATTATACATATATTAAGAAACATAATTATATGAGTATAAATGGTAAATAATTCTTAAATATGATATGTGCACGAAAGTTTTTTATATTAGTAATTTTAAAGTACAAATCAAAAAATAAATCAATACTAATACTAGCAAAATAATAATAATAATAATTCAACACTAAGAGTGATAGTAATAATGAATATTTTTTTTTTAGTTTTACATTGATTTAGATAATTAAAATACATAACATAATTTTAATTTTTCTTTAAAGTTTACTCATGTAATTAATAAGTACTTATCACACTTATTTTAGCACAATTTAATACTTTAAAGTTATGATATTTTCATTATGACTTGTTTAGCATGATTTAGTACTTTAAAATTAGGATCATCTTTGACTTATTTATTTGCAATATTTATTTTATGTGATCTCATTATTATTTTTTATTAAATATTTTTGTCTCTTCACTAATATCATATTTTGTATTTTTCTTAAAAACATCATAGATTTTTGTATTTTGGTAGGACTAAAAAATATTTGAATAATAAGTTAATTATATATTTCTATAAATACTTTATCAAACTATATGAAAAAAACTCAAAAACGCGAGAATTTCAAAAAAAAAAATCCAAAAATTCAAAAAATTTAGAGAAAAAAAACCCCGAAAAATCAAAAATTTCGAAAAAATTTGAGGTTGAAAAACCCGAGTTTTATTGGTTTGGCTTGACTTATATATTAAAAAACTCGATACAAATAGTTTAGTTTAATATTTAAAAAATTTGAACCAACTCGGTTTATGAACACCCCTATCTGCAAACATATAAAGATATTGTTGACTGACATTAGTATTTCATAGAAGCATTTCAAAATTTAATCGATATATATATATATATATATATATATATATATATATATATATTGTGTGTGTGATTAGTAGATCATTGTCAATTTTATAGTGTACCCCAACAAAACTAATAACTTATCATAGAAATACTTTATAATTACTAACACAAATAACTTAATGAACATATATAAATCATAGTTGCACATAAATAAACTTTTAACATTAAATTTAAAGGAGAAAAATACAAACTTAAACTAAAGAAAGAAATAATAGAGCACGACATAAAAGGAAAAGGAAAGTACCTGTTTAAATGATGTAGAGCAAAATTTTTATAGAAAAAGAGAATTTCTAATAAGAAGAACAAAAATGAATAAAGTGATTTAACACTTTTGTTTTGCAGTTTTATATGTATAATAAAATTGAAGATGTCAAAAAACTAGGAATACAAACTTAAACTAAAGAAAGAAATAATAGAGCACGACATAAAAGGAAAAGGAAAGTACCTGTTTAAATGATGTAGAGCAAAATTTTTATAGAAAAAGAGAATTTCTAATAAGAAGAACAAAAATGAATAAAGTGATTTAACACTTTTGTTTTGCAGTTTTATATGTATAATAAAATTGACTATGTCAAAAAACTAGGAATAGCGTGGAATTTCAAAGGACAAAAGAGAGAAATGTGAAAGGTGAGACACGAAATGCCAATTGCGAAATACGAAAATATAAATAATAATTAGGAGAAAATATCTAATATATGTTTCACTTCAACATTTAGAATTGATATATCCTTCGTTATAAAAGTAGCTCATATATACCTTATTGTTATACAAATGACTTGAATATATCTTTTTTCCTATAATAAAAGTGAAACAAAAAGTTTAAAATTTATTTTCTTAAATTCTATGAAAAAATATTCATCCAGGGATACATTTTATCCTTCTCAAACATATTCCCTCTGTCTCATATTAATTAAATTTGTGAGGTAATGCACATATATTAAAGAAAAGCATTCAAAGACAAAATTTTACACCATACTTTCCACTATTGCCCTTTGTGAAATAATAAATATTTAGTTTAATTTATCTCCTAGAAAATATAAAACTTCAATAAATAAAAGGGTAAATATGGAAAAAGTTTCAAATATTCTTTTTGAACTTTGAATAATTCATCTATTTTGAACATTAAAAAAAATCTTAAAATTCAATTAATTCAAGACGGAGGGAGTACTTTTTTGACTTCTTTAATTCAACGTCTAATTTTTTCCTATTATTTTTATGGTTAAATTAATCTTTGCACTAATTTTTCGACAAAACTTATTATATCTGCCCAAATTTTCCTTTTATGGATACGGAAAATAAATTACAAAATAGTTTAAAAAATTGATATTTAATTTTTTTCTTTTTTTCCATTCACACTTTATTTTAATTTATCATGTTCTTACACTACTGAATGAAAAGAATAAAATTTTAAAAAATTCAAATAATAATAATAAGCAAACATGTTAAAAAATATTTATGTGCAGGAAAGATCATATGTACTTCTACATATTTTTTTAAAAAAGTAAATTTGGAATGATTTTTTTCACTTCCTTTAGAGTGCATGTGAGCCATTTTTTCAACCGTAGAGATATATTTGAGCAACTTTATAATGATGGATATATTGGTTTTGAATGACAAAGTTGAGAAGTATATCAAGCTCTTTTCCTAACAATTAAGAAAATTGATATAATTATATCTATATGTAATAACATTTACCTGATTCAATGCATATTAGCTGAAATTATTATTAATAAAAGGTTTTTTTCTTTTTCTAAAATAAGTGAAAATATTTGTTTAATATCTAATGATTCTTTTTATAATTCAAATTTTAACTTTTCTCATTCTCATTTTTTTAAATAGTATATGTGTATATAGGATGGATGAATATTTTAATAATTCAACTTTTAATTTTTTGATTCTTACTTTTAAAATAGTACGTGAATGTTTTGTATATATACACACATATAATAATGATATGATAGTATTTAACATAGTTAATGCGCATTTATACGTTTTTGTTGAAAAAGATATTACAATAGTGTTAATAGAGAATGTGATAGTATTACTACTATTATGTATAAGGAAATAAGGTAGCAACTTTTGATGGTAGTTGTCTGCTTGAGTAGCTTGCGGTTGTTCTGACTGCTTTAACTGTCTGTTTTTTTTCTTTTATTATGTGGGTCAACGAAAAATATTTCGCGTATTTTTTAATTTAATCTTTTCAAAGCAGTTGCTATTGACGTGTTTGCTTCAATTGTTTCATAATATTTTTTTAGCTACTTCAGTTTTTGAAATATATATATATAAAATTTATCGATGTCCATATATTGAGACTAAAACATAATTTATATTGGCTACGACTTACTTATGCAGATTCTGGTAATTTGTGAGCTTTTTAATTTAATCTTTTCAAGGCAGTTGAGTATTAATGTGTCTGCTTCAATGACTTCATAATATATCTTTAGTTATTTCAATAATAATTTTACAGTATCTTCTAAAATATATAGGAACAATCTATCAATGTCACATAAATCGATACCAAAAAATAATTTATATTGAGCTCGTGATAGCATGGACTTTCGCCACTAATTTATAAAAAATAAAGTGTATATGTATTTTCGCCTAAAAATACTGACTGTATAAGAATAATTTCTTAATTTAACTTTTACTGGAGAGCTTTTCACTTATAATATAATGATAATATGATAATTTTATTGTAGGAACTATCTAATAAATAAAGTTATACATGCCAAAGCAGATGACATGTCACATATGTGCTTTGGCATTTAAAGGATCTTTTGATCATTTCATTTTCATATGAATAATGTGATTAGTCAAAGAGAAATTTTAATGCAGCTATAGTATAATTTCTTGAATATCTTGATAAAATTATTCTTTTTCTAATTTCATCATCCATTATCACATTCTTTTGATCTACACAATCAAGTCCCTGACCCGCACGTGCCCTAACGATTCTTCCATCATAATTGTCAACTTATAACTTTTGTTGCCATTATTTATTTATTTGAGCATTGTTTAGTTGTATTACTGTATAAATTAAATTAACCATATCGAAAATATTGAATTTAGGTTTAATTATTATCATTTATAATTTTAGTTTTTTATTGATGCTTGTTAAATTAATAAAATTAATTTAGTTCTCTTAGCAGAACTTAATTACAATGCTGAATTTAACTTACCATCTGTTCATATGAATTTTGAATTGTGAACTTCTTATTTTATTCTATAGGACAAATTAGATGATAAAATTATAACATTATTGATAATTTGTCTATCTCAATTTATGTGTCATCACATTTGAATTATAATATTATTGGTATTTTTGTAGAGAAAATGATCAAAATGGTCTTAATGTATATGTAATGTCTTATTTTAGTCCTTATTATATTTCACTTGATTGAAATAGTTCTTAATGTATAACAAAAGATATTCATTTTGGTCCTTTATCCTAAATTTAAAATGAATATCTTTTGTTGTACATTAAGGATCAATTCAATCAAGTGAAATATATTAAGGGGACCAAAATGAACACATTTATCATACATTTACGACCATTTCAATCAAATAAAATAAATTAAAGATTAAAATAAAGCATTACACATACATTAAGGGTCATTTTTATCCTTTTCTCTATTTGTGTCTATCTAAATTTATGTGTGGAAATATTTGACTAGATACAAAGTATAAGGAAAAAAAGGCTTGAGACTTGCGATATAAATTTATCATACATATTTCTATGAGTGTAAATTCTCTTATTAAAGATAAAATTAAAATAGTTAAATTAAAATTGTTTTGATACATAAAAATGTGAAATTCTTTCTGAGACTAAAAAATAATTTCGTGAGTTAAGAATATTTTGAGTTCATCAATATCTTATCCATTTTAGCCAAAACATTTGGAAAACATGTCTAGAAACGAATAAAAATTCTGTTCAACCAGAAATTTATATAATGATGAAGGTGCAAATTACAAATTCTCGCTTCAAATTACGTCGTTATATTAAGATGAATTTGAGACTGGCAACAGGTCATTCGGATCATTAGGCCCTTCGACAATGCGTAACTTGAGTTCGAGTTTCTAGACACCTATATATTACTATTAAAGTTGGTGGAAATTGAAGAAGACATGATCATTAGGTTTTTAAAGAGTTGTGCATTGAATTTTAGTGCTAGTAATTAGCAGACTAAAGATCATACTCAAATCCTAAGTAACCTCCGGTAGTAAGTTTCTAGATCCCCTTCTTTTGATTGATTTTTACCATGCCCAACTCAACAAATTGTATCACCTTTATTGGTTATAGTCACCTTTTCGTACATTTTGTTAGGCAAGTTTATGAATTGAATTACTTCATTATTATATTTTTACTAAATACATTTTATTTAATTTTTCTTGGACTATTAAACATCATTTGAAACGTAAATATGGTAAGCATCATTTGAGCGCGGAATATCTAATATATATTGAGAGAGTAAAATGTACTAATTATCTTGCATAAAAGAGTTGAAAAAATGACTAACTTTTTGCGGGCATGATTTCATTTGTAGAGAATGTCTATGAAAGACATGAAATATTCATCCCTTAGTAAAAGTTGTTTACTTGATCCATGAACAAAAAGATGTTAACAATCATGAAAGGTGATGATTGTGCATTGCCCATCATAATTCTACCTTGTTCTTGCTATAATTAGCTTTAACTTTGACAAGGAAGGTACTGTTAGCTCTGTGACCGGAACACAATTTTAAGAAAAGAAAAAGTAATATTTTTTGCACGTGATGATTCAATGACCTATTACAAGCTATTGACGAAGCAAAAACCAATTGCAGAGTGAAAATGAAATACGCACATATATATATATATACATGTCAAGATGGCTTGACAGTATTAGAAAATATAACTTGGATCTCTGTTACATTTCGCCTTAAGCTATTAATGTACTTAAGCCGCTCTTGTAGAATTTTAATTATTGCAACATTTATTAATGTGACAGAATGAAGAGGGGAAGGGCTCGACTAATGAGGAGGCCAAGATAGAAGTACAAGTTGAGAAGATGATTGATGATGGTCCCAAAACTTATGCTACCAATTTTGCTGAAGATGAGAAGAAAATAGAAGAAGTGAAATTAGAGGAAGTCATAAAACCATTAGTGAAAAGTGACAACAAAACAGATGATGAAGAGAAATTATCAAAAGAAGAGAAGACGGTAGAGGAAGTAAAACCTGCAGATAAGGAGAAGACGGTGGAGGAAGTAAAACCTGTAGATACACCAGTTGAGGATAAGAAAATTGAGGAGAAGCCATCAGCTGAACCTGAGAAGAAGAAAACAGAAGACAAACCAGTTGCTACCAAGAAAGGAAAGTTTTGGTGGGATAAGTAAACCAAAATGCACAATCGTTTTTGATTTCAAAACCCATATACACAACTCATTTTTTCTTCAACAAGTTGTTATTCTACATATAATTCATTCCTCACATAATTGCATGTTCTTATAAGATTGAAATGGAATTCCCAAAAAATAGGGTTCAAGTATATATTAGGTTTATTCTATTTCAAAAGAGGCACTGTAATCATAAGTGAAATAACGATTATTCACCAATCATTCTAGTTCTAATTCGATGAGATTTATATTTTTCACCTTGCTGTTCATTGGCACCTTCATATTCTAATATTGTTAGTTTTTCATTCTAGATAAAATAAAAATCAACATTCTACTAGTTCAATATTCAATTGTGATATTTGTCAATGTTTGTTTTTAATTTTTATTGTAGGACTTTGAAAAATAAGTGGCAGGCATATTTTAAGTCATAAAAAGGATAAGTGATTGTTGCAAATAAAATTTAAATTTAAAGTTTAAAATCTATCTCACAACGAAATCAAACTTAGTTGGGAGAGTTGGGGTAATAACTACTTTCAAAACTTATTTGGATTTGTCTTGAAAAAGTAATCATATAGACATTATTAATGACACTATCAATTTAATTTTCAGAATATACGACACCAACTCCCAAATCATTAGGAATATTCCATCCGTCTCAAAATAATTGCATTTGTAAAGTAATACACATATATTAAGAAAAACATTCAAAGATAATATTTACATCATATTTTTCACTATTATCCTTTATAAAATTATAAATACATAGTGTAATTTATATCCTAAAAAATATAAAATATCAATAAATGAAAGGGCAAATATGAAAAAAGTTTAAAATATTTACCTTGAATTTTGAACAATTCAAATATTTTGAATCTCGAAAAAAGCATAAAAAATTTAAGTAATATGAGACGGAGGGAGTATAATTTTGACATTCCCCTCTCATCCAATAAATATGACGTCTTATTTTACATTTATTTTAAAAAGTAATTGCAAAAGAGAAAAACTCTCAAAGAAGACACCCAAAAAATCTCACATTTTTGCAGCTGATTTTTCCCATTCCGACAAACTTTCCTAACGATATTATTTTTTTCACAAGTGAACTCATCATCATCTTACTCATTGCTTCCATTTTTACCATATTTTCTTTCAAGAATATTTTAGAAAGTAATTTTTTTCAGTCATTTTTAGAAGCTTGAGAAGCCGTCAAAAATCACTCTCTAAATCACTCCACAACTCGTTAGTACACAAATTTAAGTAGTTTAGAAGTATTATAAATGCCTTTCTCTATTTCAGGAGATCGATTAGAAGCCAATCTTGTTCATTCATATTTATGTAAGGATTTTGTACCAACCCTTTACTCGTTATTGATCAATATCATAATCTAGTATCTATCAGCGTAGTCTATAATGACAGTAGCTGAAACATTTGTTGCTGGTAGTGATTATATCGATGCATGGGAGGAGATTTCCCACAGCAGAAACTGTAAATCTTTTAATAAGACAACGGTGTCCATTGTGTTGTGTATCAATGATTCATACAATGATATAATTGTAATGCAATTGGGGCTGGTGAATTAGCCTACAAGCATAACAACTTGGTGGTTTAGTTAACAAGTGAATGGAATGGAAAAAATACATTCACATTCATAAAAAATGATAGACATGCAAACTTGTACATGTAGGATATTGTTACTGATGACAGGTTTCTACTAAGGATAAATATCATCACGAAGCATCTGATAGAACCAATGAATTCATTTAACAACAACAATGATGATTTGATTGAAAATGAAAGTTTGGGTGATCATCCAAAGGAGAGCTTGGGTGATAGTTCAAATGGGAGCTTGGACAATGATTTAATGAATATGTATGATCATCCAATGGCTATGAAAGATCAGTCAATAGATGTGGGGTATGTTGGAATGTTGGCCACATTCCATGGATAGTGGTCCGTAACTTCCATAACCTCTATGGATGTGGTTTGTAACTTCCATAGAAGTTGTAACAACCACTACATCCACTACTCATGAAAGTTACATAAACATCCACTAATCCACTAATTTACAACTTCCCCACTACTCCACTACTCCACTATTCCACTAATCCACAACTTCCCACTAACTTCCCACTAACCATTAACTTCCCCATTTACTATTCTTGATGGTAGAATAGCTATAAATAGGGGTACATCTTGTTAAAGGTTCCTAAGCATAAATCTCTTTCTTACTTCACACCATTTTGAGTGAGATTTGAGTGCTTAAAAGACTTACCGAAAAGTGAAAAGCAAACGATGACAATTCCGACTACATCGCCAATAATGGCTGAAGGTATATCGATCTTCTATTCCGCTGCGCTATTCCTCTATGTTTACTTACATTTGGTATCAGAGCAATTGTTGTATCTCTGCCTTGTTGGTTTTTTGGATTTGCAAAAATCATTTAAAAAATAGATCTTAAATTTTAGATTTTATTTTAAAACTTTTGATGCAACCCAATGTTAGATATTTTATAAAAATTTATTTTAAAACAATCATATGATTTTAAACACTATCTATGGTTGCATACTAAATTATTGTTTGAGTTGTTGTTTATCTGTCTGACACAACTATAAGTTTTGATGTCTAAGTGATCTTTATTTGTTTAATTAAGACCTAGCCACAACAATCTTGATTGAATAAAATTATATATATTATGGATCACATAAATTATATACATTAAATCAAAACAACATCTAAGTGATCTATAATATTATTTGATTAAAAAGTAGCCACAACATCTTGAATTAAATAAAATTATAAAAGTTGATCACATAAATGAATTTTATACATTAAATTGTGATTAATCATGCATGATGTAATAACTTAATTTCTTTATTATTTGCATAATTAATTAAGATAAAATATTAAATACCCTTCATAATTACCCATATGAATTATGAATGAGATTTTAATAGTTTTATCATAAAGACAGAATATCATGCTAGTAAATTGATAATTCTACCATAATGTGTAAACTTAATTTGAATAAAAATTTAGCCCATAGGCAATTTTTATGTCAGTAGATTCAATTTTACTTGGCTCAAATTTATTAAGCATGCATATATGTTTTGTAGTTATGTAACCTGCAAATTTCTCTGATATTTGTGATATTTCAGAACTCAATGGTGAAAACTATAAGATCTGGAAGGATAGAATTCTTCTTTACTTAGAGTGCATGGACATTGATTATGCTATCAAGAAAGACGAACCACCTATTAATGAAATCAGTACTCAAGATTAGATTGCTCTTCATGAACAATGGGAACGCTCTAACCGTTTGAGTGTTATGTTCATTAAGATCAAAATCTTTGTTGGTATTCATGGTTCTGTCGAAAAACATGATACTATCAAGGCATTACTGAAGGATATTGATGAACAATTTGAGACTTCAGATAACGCACTTGCCAGCACCTTAATTATGAAATTCTCATCAATCAGGTTCACTAGTGTGAGAGGTGTACGTGAGCACATCATGAAAATGCGAGATCTAGCGACTCAATTAAATCCTCTTTTTGTTGAAATGTCTTAAACCTTTCTTGTGCTCTATATTTTGAATACTCTGACTGCACAATATGGTCCCTTCAAGATCTCTTATAACACACATAAAGATAAATGATCTATTAATGAATTTATCACCATGTGTGTTCAAGAGGAAGGATGACTACTGATGGAAATCGGAGAAAGTGCACTCATAATTACTCAAGAAAAAAAGACCAATCAAGCCAATAAAAATGGAAAGAAAAGACTCCACTTGAAACTAACATTAAGAAAGAATTAAAGTGTCTCTTCGGTAAAAAGAAGGGACACATAAGACAGGATTATGTTAAGTTTCAACAATGACTTGTTAAGAAAGGTACTTCAATCTCCCCTTATTTGTTATGAATCTAATATGATTGATGTTAATCATAACACGTGATGGATTGGTTTAGCTTCTACAATTCATATTACGAATTCCTTATCAGATTTAAAAAATCTGCGGAAGCCAGTGGGAGCTGAGCGAAGCATCTATTGTGGAAACAAGATGCAGTCGCATGTGGAAGCTATTGGAACATGCAATTTAGTTTTAAGTAGTGATTTTATTTTAGAGTTAGAAAAGACCTTTTATGTTCCTAATTTTTTCTAGGAATTTAATTTTAGTATCAAGATTTGTACCTTTGGGATACTCCTTCATTTTTGAATGTGATTCCAAACTATTTTATAAATCTAAACTTTTTAATTTGATACATTGTCTGACGGTCTTTACTCACTCAATTTACAAAATGATTCCACTCATAATGTTATGCATGTCCAAGCTGACATCAAACGATGTGTTAAGAATAAAAATTCCTCTATCTTATGACATGGGAGATTGGGACATATCTCCATAGATAGAATTAAGAGATTAGTAAATGATGAAGTATTTAATACTTTATATTTTACTGATTTCGATACTTGTGTGAATTGTATTAAAGGCAAGCAAACCAACAAGTCAAAGAAAGGTGCCAAGAGGAGTTCAACCATATTAGAAATAATACATTCAGATATATGTTGTCCAGATATGAATACATATGGTCAAAAATATTTTATAACTTTTATAGATGATTACTCATGATAAATGTATCTCTACATGTTTCATAACAAGAGCAAAGCATTAGAAGCCTTTAAAGTGTTCAAGGCTGAAGTAGAGAAACAATGCGGAAAACAAATTAAAATTGTGAGAATTGATAGATGTGGTTAATATTATGGTAGATATACTGAGGATGGACAAGCACATGGTCCATTTGCTGAATTTGTTTAACAAAATGAGATTGTTGCTCAATACACCATGCCTAGTTCTCCAGATCAGAATGATGTAGCAGAAATAAGAAATCAAGCATTATTAGACATGGTGCATAGTATGTTAAGTAGCGCAAAGCTACCTAAGTCCTTGTGGATTGAATCTCTTAAGATGACAGTGTATATATTAAATTGAGTTCCAACCAAGGTTGTTTCAAAAACACTTTTTTAATTATTTAAAAGTTGGAAACCTAACTTGATATATATACGCTTATGGGGATGCCCGTCTGAAGTAAGAATCTACAACCCACAAGAAAAGAAACTGGATCCTAGGACCATTAGTAGATATTTCATTGGATATGCAAAAAGGTCTAAAGGATACAGATTCTATGGTCCATCTAACAACACTGGGATTGTGGAATCAAGAAATGCAAAATTTCTTGAGAATGACTTGATTAGCGGGAGTGATGAATTTCACAATACTATTTCTGCAAGAGATCGACCTTCCATTTCAAGTCAAAGATTGCTTTTTTGTTTATAATTTCCCTCAATTATATTTGGAGTTGAACAACCAACCAATGAGATTCCACAAGCTGCTGAAAATGTTCCTATAAACAAGATGTTTAAGTAATTCTTGAAACTCTTGAACAACCAGTTGAACAATATGATCCACAAAAAAAAGTTAGTGTAACATTAAGAAGATCTACTAGAGAAAGAAAATTAGCAATTTCTAGTGACTTTGTTGTATATTTACAACAATCTGACATTGGAGTAAAAATGATCCTAAGTCTTTTTCACAAGCCATGAATTATGAAGAGTCTGAAATGTGGTACAATGCCATGAAAGAAGAGATGAATTCCATGAAAAATAGTGAAGTCTGGAATCTTATGGAGCTGCCTAATGGTGTTAAAGCCATTGGATGCAAATGGGTCTTTAAAACTAAAAAGGACTCATCAAGCAATATAGAAAGATATAAAGCAAGACTCGTTGCTAAAAGATTCACTTAAAGGGAAGAAATTGACTACACAGAGACCTTTTATTCTGTGTCTAAGAAGGATTCCTTGCGTATTATATTGGCATTAGTACTTCACTTTGACATAGAATTACAACAAATGGATGTGACACAACCAGAAGGATTCTCCTCTAGTAATGGTGAGCACTTGGTATGCAAGTTAAAAAAATTCATATATGGACTAAAATAAGCCTACCATCAATGGTATTTAAAGTTTCATAATGTCATCTCCTCATTTGGATTTGTTAAGAATATTATGGATCCATGTATATACTAGAAGGTTAGTAGGAGTAAAATATGTTTCTTGGTTCTATACATGGATGAGATATTACTTGCATCCAATGACAAGGGAATGATACATGACGTGAAACAATTTCTTTCCAAAAATTTTGACATGAAAAACATGGGTGGTGCATCTTATGTTATTGGCATTGAGATTCATCGAGATAAAAAATAAGGTACCTTAGGTCTATCTTAAGAATGCTATATCAATAAAATTCTGGAGAGATTTAGAATGAAAGATTGTTCACCAAGTGTAGCTCCCATAGTGAAGGGTGATAGGTTCAATTTGAATCAGTGCCCGAAGAATAAACTTGTGAGGGAGCAAATGAAAGACATTCCATATGTTTTTGTTGTCAGAAGCTTGATGTATGTTCAGGTTTGTATAAGACTTGATATAGCATTTGCTGTTGGAATGTTAGGAAGATATCAGAGTAATCCAAGTAATAAACACTGGAAAGCTACAAAGAAAGTCTTAAAATATCTTCAAGGGACAAAATACTACAAGCTTATGTATAAAAGATCAAATGAATTGGAAGTCATTGGCTAGTCTGATTCAGACTTTACTGATTGAGTTGATTCATGAAAATTAACTTCAGGATATATTTTTATGTTAGGCGGTGGAGCTATATCTTGTAGAAGTGCCAAACAATCTTTGGTCACTACTTTCACAATGGAGGTTGAGTTCGTTTCTTGTTTTGAGGCTACCTCACATGGTGTATGGTTAAAGAATTTTATTTCTGGGCTTAGTATTGTCATCTCTATAGCTAAGCCATTAAAATTATATTGTGATAATTCAGCTGTTATTTTTATGGCTAAGAATAAAAGTGATAGTTGAAGCAAGCATATCGATATCAAATATCTAGCCATAAGAGAACATGTTAAAGATAAGAAAGTGATCATTGAACATGTCAGCACTGAAGCAATGTTAGCTGATCTTTTAACTAAAGACATACCACCGCATAAATTTAAAGATCATGTAGTCACAATGGGACTTAGTCCCAATGTTTCACTATGTAACATTTCTATATAATTATAAATGTTCATGAAACTCTATTTTATATGATAATTCTTGTTAATTATGCGCGCATTCAGTTTTATTTTAAGAGTTATCACTAAAATATGGACCTAGAATAAACATTGAGTTTATTCATTAATTATGTGGGTTCAGATTTAGAAGCATAGTATATTATGATACATGAAAGATACTACTCGTCTTCAGAGGAACTATCGCCATGATTCATGTATTATGTTTCATTAGTGAGATTAGAGTGACAGAACAAGTGGGAGAATGTTGAAATATTGGCCACATTCCATGGATAGTGATCCGTATCTTCCATAACCTTCATGGATGTGGTTTGTAACTTCCATGGAAGTTGCAACTACGACTACATCCACTACTCATAGAAGTTAACAAACCATTCACTAATCCACTACTTTACAATTTCTCCACTACTCCACTACTATATAATTTCCCAATAACTTCCCACTAACCATTAACTTCCCCACTACTATTCTTGATGGTAGAAAAGTTATAAATAGGGGTACATCTGGCTAAAGGTCCCTAAGCACAAATTTCTTTCTTACTACACACCATATTAAGCGAGATTTGAGTGCTTAGAAGACTTACAGGAAAGTGAAAAGCAAACGACGACGATTACGACTTCATCACGAACAATGACTTGAGGTATATCAATATTTTATTCTGCTTTGCTATTGCTCTATGTTTACTTACAGGGTATCCCAAAAATTTGAAGGAATGCACAAAAGTAGGGATTGGGATCACAACCCAAAATTTCCTTCTCTGGTGAAACTAATTTTTACATAAATCAAACATTAAGGGTGTGTTTGGTATGAAGAAAAATATTTTTCAGAAAAATGTTTTGATTTCTGACTCATTTTCTCATGTTTAGTTAGTGAGTGAAATATTTTTTTCGAAAAATATTTTTTATTATTTGGTTAATGCATAAAAAAAAATTTTTAAGAAAATTTTTTTATTTTTAGCTAGAGAGTAGATAACAATTTGTAGAAAAATAATTTTTGACATGAAAATATTTCATAATTTAAAGTATTTTTTTAAATAAATATTTAAATTTTTTGTTGGAGGGTGGGGGTGGGCGACTGAGGGGAGGG
>JAOTQJ010000011.1:5678898-5696748 GCA_025642045.1 Solanum sejunctum | reverse complement strand
AGAATTTTTTATTGAGCGATATTTTGCTACAAAATATTGAAGGGATATTAGGAATTTTTTTTGGAAATCCTTACTTGTGTGTATGAAGATCTATTAAGCTATTAAAGGAGATAAATTAGGCTTTCATTTATGGAAAAAAATCTTGTTATATGAAATGGAGAGTGAAAGTGAAGATGAAAGATGAAGAGACTTATACAAACAGTTTGCGGGTGTCACAAAATCTTATAATCAACTTTTCAAATGTCGATTATTTTATATAATTTTAAAATACTATAGTTAATTTATGTTGTATTGTACTGAATGTTTGCTCAATTGTGACACTTTCCCTATATATAATCAATAAAATGGGCTGATTGACCTTTTAATTAAAAATTTGTTTAGTATTGACTTTTATATTTTTATCTGAAGAAAAGTATTACGTTTATGACTTGTCTTTTGTTAAAAAAAAAAAAGAGGAAGCCGAGACGGGTGTTAATATTTACAATATTATTACGTACGATCAGATTTGCTGCACTTAGCTAGCATCTCTTATGAGTATATTATGCGACAAAAGATATTTTACCAATAATTTAAATTTTTAAAAATATTAATGCACTGTAAATACTTGGTGGCTATTTTGATATATTTTTTCCTTTCTTTCTTTTCTGAATAAAACATGCAAAAGAATATTATATAAGTGAATGTCCTATATTATTGAACAAATTAAATAAAATATTTATTTTAAATAAAAAAAATGACGAGAGTATTAAATATTTTGATGGAACTAAAATATTTAATCCACCTAAATATCTCCCCTAGCCCATACAACCATCCAACGCTAAGTTGTTTGATTGGTACAACTTCCTTCTGTCCATTTTAATTTTTGTTATCGTCATGCTGCTGTTTTTATGACATCAACCATACAAGTAAAAATGCAAGTATGACATCACCTATACGTGAAAGCCTTTTTTCGTCTTTTTGATTGGACCGATTTGATTCCCTTTGTCATTTATTCCCACTTTCTCCTTTCTCCCTTTACAAGATATTTTTAAAAAAATTTGTTCATTTGTTTGAAACAAAATTAATGTTATCTCCATTTTAATTTGATTTAAAAATAAAAAATATTTCGAACCTAATGATTTTAAATTAAAATAATTTTTATAATTACAAAACTTAGAATTAGATAGTTGTTGGAAAAAAAGATGGAGTATTCTTTTAAGTGAATTAAAACTTGAGATAATTATTCTCTTTGTCTTTACTCTAATTGAAAATAATTTATTTTTAATTTTTTTTATTTTTAATAAAATAATTTTTAATTATATAAATATCTGACAATGATTTTAGATCATAAATTTTAATTTTTTTTTAATTATCATCTCATAATTAAAGGAATGAAAGAAAGGGGAAAGTATAAAGGCGTGTGGGAAGAGGAAATGGGTAATTGAGGCATTTGAGGTATTAACAACCATTTTGTTGTTTCTTCACCTTTCACTATCTTCACCTTGTGATTTTTGTGTTATGAAATATTTGATGGCTCAGGGAATGCCAAGTAGACCAATCCTTTTTAGTTCAATCAGTTTCATTTTGTTATGTCTCACCTAGATGTTTTGATATTGGATTTGAGGCGTCAATTTATTTAAATTAATTAACTCATTAAAGGAGATGTCACTTCGTTTTTATTAAAAAAAATTCTGTCAAACCTTAGCTAAAATATCTAGTCAAGAATTCCATTTCAATTGAAAAATCAAGTCACGGAAGAATCTTGTTTATATCATTACAATTCACGATAGGTGATTCAAAAGAGTTACTTTTTTTGTCCTATTTTAATTAAATTTGTAAGATAATACATACATATTAAAAAAAATATTTAAAAGAAAATTTACATCATATTTTTTACTATTGTCCTTTATAAAATGATAAATACGTGATGTAATTTATCTCGTATAAAATATAAAAGTTCAATAAATTAAAAGATAAATATGAAAAAAGTTTCAAACATTCATTTTGAATTTTGAACAATTCAAATATTTTGAACATTAAAAAAACCCTCAAAAATTCAATTAATTTGAGACGAAAGGAGTATTATATAATAATTGTGTAAAAAAATTATAATATATATTAGTAGGCCAATATATGTTGGTCATAATATGTTTACTACTTTATATTTTAAAATGCAATATCCTACTTAATATTGCCTCTACTTATATTTATTTATTTTCTTTTTTTTAAGTTCATTTTAAAAGATAAATAATAACAACTCATTTCTTAATTCAAATTTTGCACATAAACAATAACAACATAAGCAGTAGAACTCCATAAAGTGGAGTTTGGAAAGAGTAAAAATATACAAAGACCTTATCGCTACCTTATAGAAATAGAAAGGTTATTTTTGGAAGACTCTCGTAAGAAAAATATTAATCCCCAAAAGCAAAAAAAACTAGATATGAAACAAAGATAACAGGAAAGGAGAAAAAAATTGACTAAAATAAAAACAAATGATAATATAAAAATACAATAAAAGTAACAAATATAAGTTGCAAGATAAAAAGACACGACTAGTCTTATTATCCTACTAAAACACCAGACTAAACATTAATCTATCTTTACTAGCCTAATATGCTATCTCTACTCCTTTCTATCTAAGATTATATAAAATTAATACATTTTAAAAAAATTTATATTACAAGATTTAAAAAGGTTCTTATCTCAAAATTAGATAAATAGGAAAAGAGAATTACCTATTCCTTCACGTCAAGTTGACCAAAAAATGTAAAGAATTTTCACTTCCATTGCAAAATATAAATAGTATATTTTTTTTCCTTCCAAGTTATAAATTATTCAAATCAGGTAAATAGTGTGACTAAAACATTAGGAAGAACATGCACGTAAATCAAATTAATTATGACTTGTTCTTATCTTTTAATCCCAGTAGAGCTCCTCCATATCCCCATTAATTTAATTCCATGGACGAAAATTTCAATATAATTATTAAATTTAATTTATTACTTATTGGATAAGTTCAAAGACAATTTTGATAAGACATGTTTTCAAACATTTAAGAAACTATGTAACTGATTCATATTTTCTTTTCTCAGAATTCAACAGATTTATCATGGCATTCATATTTTCTCATATTACAACGTCATATTAAATGTTTATTTCAACTATGATAATTTATTTAATTAGAAAGTGACCTATTAAATAAAATGTTTAAGCTTTATATATTGATTGCGTAAAACATATTTAGACAAGTATATCACTTACAAGTATAAATAAATAAGTTTCTTGACTGTTCTTTGCATTTCACACTTATTTAATAGAAAATGATCAAAAATTCTTGTTATATCTTGAACATGGATTTAAAATTTATCTTTCTTATAGTTATTGGATTATAATTGTTTTTCGTTTTCAAGTTAACAATAACGTTCTGCGCTTGTTGAATTGAACTATTTTATAAGATTAAAAAATGTCTCTCTTTTTTATGAAAATATGAAATGATATATATAGAGATTTTACTAATTAAATAAATGCTACTGTTTTATTTGTTTACGTGATTATTAGATCAATCCATAACTTACAAAATTTGTCCAAATTTATTTATTTAAAGTTATGGGGGTTGAATTTCTACTAGTCCATCATGTGCTTTTATCTATAATAAAGAAATCAAAGCCTGCATATAAGGTGAAGCGTTGACGATTTAATTAAACTCTTAATTAAATAAAAATATAAAGTTTCTAACACTTCAAACTTTTGGCTTAAAACATTTATAATCATAAATTCATCAATAAATTTTATTGAAATTATAAATTATTTTAGCAATTAAACATATTATTAGGCATAAACTATTGTTATTTAATATTTTTTAGTCAAACTTTTTAAAAACTAATTTTGCACGTTTTCTCAAAAATATAGTATTACTACTCCCTCTTATCTCATTTTAACTGTCATGTTGCATCTTTAGGAAGTCATTTGAATGATTTTTAATGTTAAATTAGATTAAATTAATCTATTTTTTTAAATTAAAATTTTAAATATTCAAAAATTATAAGAAAAGTATTATTGATTGCAATTTTTTTCATATCAATATGATGAAAAAATATTTTCTAAAAATGTTAGTCAAAGCATACATAATTTAACCCTAAAAAATAAAAACTATGATAACTAAAATAAGATGAAAAGAGTAGTTAACTTCTCATTAATTTTAGGGGTTTCCCATCAAATGTTTACTCCCTCCATCTCATATTATATGGAAAATTTTCATTTTACACAATAATTAAGAAATTATTAATTTACTAGTGAATTTTATTATTTTATCCTTTATTTATATCAATGTGCATTAAATTAAGTTAGAAAAAATCATTAATACACTAATTAATAGTGAGTTAAAATGAGAAAAAAATAATTAATTCTATCCTAATTTACTAAGTGTCCATATAATATGGAACAAATATTTATAGCAAGATACTCATATAATATGAGACAAAGATAGTAACATCCAGAATGAAATCCAATCAATCTAAATTCATTCTATATAAGACCTAATTTAGAGAAAAAAATACTTTTTATCAATTTTTTTTTTATATCTAAGGCTCAGACTGATGATTTTGATTAATAATAAAGAACAAATTTATTCATACTTTGATTTGATGGTAGGTAAATTGTTATTTAATTATACAAACTATGATGTGTTTGGCAAAAGAAAATAAATGATAGAATAGGGAAAAGGTTGGGGGTGATAGTGTGAAATGTGAATTGACTGAGGCAGATGGGGAAAGACATACATCATGAAAACGTCAGGCTGACGTAATAACCTTATTTATTAGGAAAAAAACTAAAAAGAAAGAATATGCTTCACTTCTTTTGACTTTTCCATTTTCAACTCACCAAAATCCCCTATAAAGTGCTCACTCATTTAGACAGACATTTGCATAACCAAAAAAACAAACAAGACATAAAACATATTTTCATCAAACCATAACTCTAATGCCGCCGCGTTCTGTCGTCAAGAAATTTCTCGCAAGGCCTCAACATGAAGGACTTGGGGCTGTAGTCCGAAGAAGCATCGGAAGGTACGTCGAAAAATTATATTCGTATATCGTAAATATCAAATTCCTCTTAACTTTTCTTTTTTTTAAAAAAATCTTGATTTAGTCATTACTAGTGACAATGCACATTGATTTTATGTAGTTCTTATGAGCTATGATCACCAGGAAGATTAATTTCAATTTTATCTTTTTTGTTTTTCAGGTTTGAATTGAGATACTTTGACCCTTTTCTTGTTTTGGATGAATTCTCAGTTTCTGCTCCTGCTGGGTTTCCTGATCATCCACATAGAGGTTACATTCTTATCATTCATTCCACGAGTTTTAAGTTATAATATATATGAAATTTGAGATTTATGACTTGAAAATAAACCTATGTCGACTATTTATAACAAGTAAAGATGAAAAAATAAATAATTTACTAATGTTGTTTAATTCTCACATTTTTTTTAATTTGACAGGGTTTGAAACGGTCACCTACATGTTGCAGGTATTATTTTATAAGAATCTTCTTTTAATTAAAAAACTAAATGCAGACATAATCATGTTTTTTCCATTTGTAGTCATATTCATACATTGTTTGTGTGGATTGTCAAACACTAAACTAATGAATTACTGTATTGATAAATATATTTCCCCATTAGTAGTTGAGCAGATGTGATTGTCTAACTTCTAAGAAAGCAACTAATATGGTTACAATTTTTTTAAAGAAAAATAATCAACTAAGTATTTATTATGGAATCAAGGCCAATTAAGGGATTTTTTTCATATATATTACTTGACCTTCATTCTTTTTAATCTATTTTTTTAATTAAAAAAAAATCTTTTTCCTATCAAATTAAAAACTGATACAAATAATATTTTGCTTTGAATGAAAAAATTAAATAATAATGACGCATTTGTTACGTAGTGCGTTTCTTGAAATTCCTTCAAATTCAATGGGTCATTAACTTTTGTGGTGGAGCAATGGCCGAAAAGGTACATAATTATAACATGCTCCTTCTAGAAGAATTTAAAATACAGTAATATGGAAAATTAATGGATTTTTCTATTAAGACAATTTTAACAATAGCACTTTATCACTAGCGACAGATTGTTTTCTAGAAACAAATAATAGTATGTTAGTTAATTATAATATAGAGTTGAAGATGAATAGTTTTGAGAGATGCAGGGAGCTGTGACTCATGAAGATTTTGAAGGTCACAAAGGTACAATTGAAGCTGGTGATTTACAATGGATGACTGCTGGAAGAGGAATAGTTCATTCTGAAATGCCTGCTGCTGAAGGCACTCAAAAAGGTTTACAATTGTGGATCAACCTCTCCTCCAAACACAAAATGTATGTATGTTGTCATTGAGTTACACGACATTTCAAATTCATAAAATTCAAATCTCAAATATGCGTGTTGTTTTACAACAGGATTCAACCACGATACCAAGAGATACCAAGCGACAACATAGCTGAAGCCGCAAAAGATGGGATAAAGGTGAGGATCATAGCAGGGGAATCATTAGGAGCAAAATCAACCATATACACAAGGACTCCAACAATGTACTTGGATTTTACTCTGAAGCCAGGATCCCATCTTCAACAACCAATTCCAAAATCCTACAATGCATTTGTGTATGTCTTAGAAGGTGAAGGCATTTTTGGCACACAGGAATCAACACCACATAATCTACTTCTATTGAGTGGCTCTGGTGATGGGCTTGAGGCATGGAACAAATCAACAAAGCCCTTAAGGTTTATACTGGTTGGTGGTGAACCATTGGGTGAACCAGTGGCACAATTGGGGCCTTTTGTCATGAATACTCAACAAGAGATTGACCAAACTGTGCAAGATTTTGATAATTATACTAATGGTTTTGAAAAAGCAAAGCATTGGAGGTCTCAAGCCAGAATCCAACTTAATTATTAGTTCATTAACTTTGGTAGTAGGTTCAAAATAGTTGACATCAATTTTAATCTTTTAAAGTTTTTCAAGGTTAAGGTCTCTAGTCATTGCCTTCATAAGACTCTTCTGCCTGTTCAATTTAATTGAAAATGTGAAAATAAAACATATATAAAAGGCACTCACATTTATAAGTACATATTGTGCATTCTCTATTTCAAGAATTTGATACAATTTTTTATTATAGAATTTTTATCTTTTGGTGATAAAAGGATTTAATATATTATGTAATAATATGTATCATTACAATAAAATGGTAGGATTAGCTATTTTTGCAGGAGAGGGAATTTTTACAGTAGAATAATTAAAATTAGAGCAATTTAGAGTTTGACTTTTTTCGCCTGACAAAAATAGTTCCTCCTTTGTTTGCTTCCAACATCTCACCCGCAAATACCATTAATTTAGCTCCCCCTTTGCTAGTACGTCTGCCACTCTTTATTATAGAAGTTATTGTCTTGGACTCCTGGTAATCAACGTTTGATAGATATTTAATAAAGATAGAAAATATTTAGTTTTGCCAAAGTTAAAGGATCAAAACTACTCAGCTAATACTTAAGTCATTTTTTTGCCACAAAAACTACTTTGCCAAATTAGTTCATTAACTTTGGTAGTAGTTCAAAATAGTGCCTTTAGTATTACTTGATCAATTTTAATCTTTTTAAGCTTTTCAAATAGTGCCTTTAGTATTACTTGATCAATTTTAATCTTTTTATGCTTTTCAAGGTCAAGGTCTGTAGTCATTGCCTTCATAAGATGTTTATCAAACTCTGTCTGTTAAATTTAATTGAAAATGTGAAAATAAAACATATATAAAAGAAGTACATATTTTGCAGTTTTATGTCATTGTCTATTTCAAGAATTTGATAGTCACTCCTCTCCCTTTTATATATGATTCTTAACATAAATAAATGATTCTTAGTATATATTATTTAATAAAATCAATTTATTCTGTAAAAGAAAATTCAATAAAAAATAAATAAAAATAAGAATTAATTCATATAAGTAACATTATTTTTTCTATTTTATCCTTGATAGTTAATGAGTTTTTGAAAAAATATATTTGGCCAACTAAAAGAACTAAAAAGGTAATTGATATACATTAAATAAGGTAAAATAATAAAGTTACTTTTTTTCTTAATGCAAATGCAATCACAAAAGATGACATATAAAAGGGACCAAAGGGAGTACAATTTTTTTTTATTATAGAAGTTAGTACTGTCTTGGTAATCAGAGTTTGATAGATATTTAATACTCCCTCATCCCAAATTAGTTGAATTTCTGATATTTTTTTAATGTTCAAAATATTTGAAATTTTTTTCATATTTACTCTTCCATTTATTAAATTTGTATATTTTCTAATAAATAAATTACACTATATGTTTATGATTTTACAAAGTGCAACAATAAAAAATATGATGTAAATTTTATTTTTAAATATTTTTTTTAATATGTTTGTCTTACCTCATAAATTTAATTAAAATAGGATAGAGAGAGTAAAAATTAAAAAATATTTAATTTGGACAAATTTATATCTACTCGGCTAATATTTAAGTCATTTTCTTGCGAGTAGTTAAGAATCATCCTCCCCCTTTTTTTTCTTTAAATTATTTTTTGAGGTTTCCAATATATCCAAAGCATCCAATTTTGAGTCCCCCATTTTCTTAGCAAATGATAAAGCTTATTTTGGCATGTCCCCCGCTGTACAATGATTCATCATGTTATAACCTCTTTATTATAAAAATATACATACATATATATACATACATACATACATATATATATATAAAAGACGAAGGATTAACTTAAATGCCGTAAACTCAAATATTGAGAATATTCTACTAAAATTATTTTTTACATTTTTTATAAAGTCATTTGATTATAATTTTATGTCAGATAAAAATCTTCTTCTCTCACTCAATATTTTAGTTGACATGTTAAGTCGAACAATACTTATACTAATTTTAGATATACAAAGAATGAAATTTAATCATCCAAGAGGCTAATTAACCTAATCCTTTCAACTAACTATTTATTTCTGTTGAGACACAAAATACCATATTGGTGATTAATGGGATGAGTGGTCTCCTTATAAGATTTAGGTAATCCTTCTTCCTTTGAGCTAACTTTTGGGGTGTGAGTTAGACCTAAAACCTTCTTCAACATGGTATCAAAGCAGGACCCATCTCATCTAATATTGGGCCTTAAAATAAATTGTCCACGATGTTAAGCACCGGGCGTGAGAGGGATGTTGAGACACAAAGTTCCACATTGGTGGTTAATGGGATGGGTGGTCTCCTTATAAGGTTTAGATAATCTTTCTTCCTTTGAACTAGTTTTTGGGGTGCGAGTTAAGTCTAAAACCTTCTTCAATAATTTCAAAGAAATAATAATTTTATTCAAGCATCTAATAGATGAATTGCTTGATTTGTAGGATATAAAAATCCACTCTTAAAATTAACACAAACTTTTATTTTCTATACTCAAATTAATTAGTATTTGTATCAAAAAGTGTCCTCGTTAGAATAATATACACGCCATCATTTCAGAATGATTTATGACTTAAAGTTGAAATATACTTAAAATAAATGTTAGATTCAATAATTATTGTATTCAAAATTAGTCTAGATTTTTATAGGACTTGAAATATTAATATGACATGGCATGCCAAATAAGAAAGTTAGTGAGAGAAATAATTTGATCACTTTATAAGGAAGAATAAAAAAAATGCATAAACGACTTAAGTGAAATCTTTTAATATTTGAATGATTATTTTTTTAAAAAAATCAAAATAACTTTAGCAGGATCTTCTCAATACTTGAATAACCATATAGGAAATTAATACTAACATAAATTCTTTGGTGTCATGAATAACGAAAAAAATAAAATGACTGATTAGGCTCTTTATTTATTATGATACCAGTTATAAGAGCAAAAATCAATATATGTTATTTTTTGTCTCGATTTATACTACAGTTTTAACTTGTTAATTATTGTGATTTATACTATATTTTTATATTATTTTAAATAATATATATTATTTATTTATTTCCAATTGATGTTCCGCATAAAAAAAATTGGAGATTCAATCAGAAGAGTCAAAATTGCCCCTAAACTATGCGAAATAGATCACTTATACCCTCCGTTACATTTTGGGATCAAAAATACCCCTGTCGTTATTTCAAGGGACCACAAATGCCCTTAAACTGTAATTGAGGGTATAAATAATCTATTTTGCATGGTTTAGAGGCAATTTTTGCCCCTTTCCCCTTTTTAAATATATAAATTATAACTTTGGCAATTTATGATATATTTTACATAAATTTTAAATAATTACGTTATTCTCTCTGTCCCAATTTATGTGACACTAGTAAAATTTTAAGAACAATTTAAATATTTTATATATCTCTTAAATTTTAAATTGATAATTATTGTGACTTATAGTATTTTCTTTACATCATTTCAAGTAATATAAACAACCTTTTTGGTTTATTTGTATTTTATACAAAATACTCCCTCTGTCCGAAATTAATTGAATTTTTTAGGTTTTCGTTCAAGGTTCAAAATAGTTGAATTGTTCAAAATTCAAAATGAATGTTTAAAATTTTTTTCATATTTACCCTTTCATTTATTGAAGTTTTATATTTTCTAGGAGATAAATTACACTACATATTTATGATTATACAAAGGGTAATAGTGAAAAGTATGATTAAAATTTTGTCTTTAAATGTTTTCTTAATATGTGTGCATAGACTCACAAATTCAACTAAAATGGGACAGTTGGACTACTTTCTTTTTTATAGAAATATAATCATTTAAAGATATTAAAATAGTTATTTAATTTTATTTTTTTAAGATTAAAAGAAAGACCCTATTTATTATTTTGTATTTGCTTAATCCTAATTCTAATATTTGCATCACTTAAAATAATTAATTAGGGTGATATAGTAAATCATAGTTGAAGCAGCTGAGAAATGATTTATTAGGGGTAATATTGTAAAATCATAGTTGAAGTAGTTGAAAAAATAATTAACAAAAATGATAAAGTAAAATCAAGTAGCTGAAGTACACACAACAACCAGACAGTTGAAACAGATATATCAACCGTGAGCTAAATGCAAATTTTTGACAGGTCAGCGACGCAGAGGTGTCGTGCACCCTGCTTAAAATTATAATTTTGCCTCAAAAAATTATTTTTTGCTTCGGCTGGCATAAAATTTATTTGAGACCATTTCTCTATTCAATTTTTTGTGCTGATCGTGATTCCGGCCTCAAATTTTTTAAAAAGTTCGAGATGATGCATTATATGAGCATTCTCTCATTTAGGACTATTTTGATAATTTTACTAGGTGTAACATTTGAGAATAGAAGTGTAACATCTGACATTAACAATTACGTAATGGCTAGCACCAACTGATGATTCTCCCTCCATGCATTCAAGTTTGGTTTGATTCTAAACTCTAATACGATTTTACTTTTTAATGACGAATGATACTGTTTTCTCAACTTTTTATCTGTCATCACCAGATGCATCTGTACGACATATATAATTTTATCCTATAAATAGTCTCCACTGCTTTCCTGATGAGATCTTTTTATTGTCTGACAAGCATAAATGATATTCTTTTTCTTTTAATGAACCTCAAATGTACATTTTACTTTGAGTCATACCTTCCTTCGGAAGAAAAAAATGGCTCTTCTCATTAATGACCAACGTAAATCATTCATTCTCATATTTTTAGAGACATGCACGTTATTGCATGCGATTGGTTCTCCATGGAGTTTAGTATCTTGAAGCGTCACAATAATCATAGATAATTTTGATAAAATCTTTCTTTTTCCTTTTTTTTTATTTTGCCTTTTGGAGCACCGTAATAATATTTGAGAATCCTAATAAAATTTTTATTTTACTTTTTTTTTTACTTTGTCTTTGAAGCGACTCCTAGTTATTTGCCCGTCTCACATCTAGTGTTCAGCCATCTATATTGCACCTCTTTAGGTCATAATATATAGGTTTACTTATAAAGACTGCTAAAAGGTCGCTAAAAATTAATGACTTTATTTGACGGACAATGTCAAACTTTTTACCAAATCTAGTGAAAATCAATGCACTCACATTTATCGGTATTTTTTCTCACTTTGGCAAACTGATGAGCAATGTCAATTTTAGCCGATCCTATCTATAAGTTTTATTATTTCACTCTAAGTCATTTTTTTTATTTTTCATATAATAAAAAAAATTAAAATGAATGAACATGGTCAGCCAATTAAATATTTTAATATTTGTTTTTAAAAAAACATTATGTCCATTGATTTTCTAGGAAAATTTCAACTGATATAACTCAGATCATGTCCATAGTTTGTTCTTCATGCTTTCTCTGTCTTATTTTATTTAATACCATTCGACTTGATACGATATTTAAGAAAAAAAAGAAGAAAGTTTTTGAAAGAAAGATTCTATTCTCTTTCGAGGACATAAAATTATAGTATTTGAATTAGCATTTAAAAAAGAAAAATTCAAAAATATATTTAGCAGAGACTTGTCAATACTTAAATAACCATATATGGAATTAACACCAATATAAATTCTTGGTGTCATGAATAAGGAAAAAATAAAAAATAAATGACTGATTACGCTCTTTATTTATTATGATAAAATATTGTAAAACTTTACAAGTGTGTCACTCCTATCATTTTAAATGACACTAGAAAAGAGTAACTACCATTATTGTACGTGGGAATATATATAGGAAAAATATAAAATTATTGCACTTATTCACCTAAAAAAGATACAGTCAAATGTGCGTTTAAGGTTTAAAGAGCAAATAAATAGAATCGATTACAATTATGAAATAACAAATTATGCTATAAATAATTGATAAGCTAAAAATAATTGAATGAACCAATATAAGTAATTAGAGCTTGTTTAACTTAATTCTAGTTAGATCCTTAATGAAGATGATCTTGAATAATTTTGATATACACAGGGGTCGATAAACAAACAATAGTAAGAATCGTGCCAACCAGAAATAAGATTTTAGACTTGAGTAAGTGAGATCAAGTGTACATTTTACATGAAGATTCCATCTCTTTTATAGGGATGAATTCTTAGAGTTTGATAGTCAAGAATTATTTCCTTTTATTTCATATTGAATGATTACTTAATTGGTATTTGAAAATCGAAGTGTAACATTTGATATTATCTTTGGGACAATGACATAATATCTAGCACCATCTTATGATTTTCTCTCCGAGCATTCAGTTTTTTGGTTCAATTCTAAACTCCAGTACAATTTTACTTTTTTATGACAGATGATATTGTTTTCTCACCTTTTCATCTGTCATCATCTAATGTATCCGTACGACTTATCTAATTTTATCTTATAGATAGTCTCCACACTTATCTAATAAGATCTTCTTGTTGTTCGACAAGCGCAAATAATATTCTTTTTCTTTCGATGAATCCCAAATTCACATTTTACTCCGAGTCATTCCTTCCTTGAGAAGGAAATGAAGGGTCTCTTGTCATTAATGACCTGATGTAGATCATTCATTCCCATCTTTCTAGAGATACGTCAGTGCATGCAATTTGTCCTCTACAGAGTTTAGTATTTTGAAGCGTCATAACAGTAATGAAAATTTTTGAAAATTCTTCCTTTTTCCTTTTTTTTATTTTGCCTTTTGGAGCATCATTATAAAGATTGAGAATCCTAATAAAGTCTTTATTGTTCTTTTCTTCTTTTGCTTTATTTTTGAAGCGACTTCTAATTATTTGCACGTCTCACATCAATTGTTCCAACTGAATCACACTTCTTTAGGTTATAATATATAGATTTACCTATAAATACTACTAAAAATCGCTAAAAATTGATAACTTCATTCGACGGACAATATCAAAATTTTTATCAAAATCTAGTGAAAATCAATGTACTCACATTTATTAGAGTGTTTTCTCGCTTTGACAAACTGTGAGCGGTGTCGATTTTAACTGATCCTGTCTAGTAATTTTATTATTTCACTCCAAGTCATTCTTTTTATTTTTCACATAATGTAAAAAAATCAAAATGGACGGACATGGTCAGGCCATTAATATTTTAATATTTTTTAAAAATAAAAATAAATTATGTCCATCAATTTTCTTGGAAAATTTCAATTGAAGCAACTTATGTCTAGAGCTGTCAAAATAGGCTAGCCTAGTCCCCCCTCTCCCCCTCCCCCCAGCCCAAGCTTCACGGGCCAAGGAATCTGAACGGCTAGGATGGTCTGACCCTTCATTTGAAAGGGCCTTGAAATGGCCAACCCAAATCCAACCCTAATAGGACGCAGGTTGGGGCGGGCCGACCCTTCTTTTTTTTTTAAAAAAAAAATAATTTTTTCTATCTAAATTTAAACTTATAATTCCATTAATATATAATTTTTTTTATCATGTCTAACAAAACTATATGAAAAAAATACAACAATTACAATCATAATATGCATTATACATATGATTAGTGGTGCTTTTAATTAAAATTTCATATATGAAATGTATAACATCAAGAAATGAGAAGATTTTCAAATAAAATATAATGAACAATGAACATGAATTTGAGTTATCTTAAGACTAAAGAAAATAATAATCTTTTTTGACAAATAAATAAGTAACAAAAATTTAAAAAAATAAATTTGTAAACTAAAGAAAAATTATGTCTTATAACTTTAATTATTTTAATTTAAATTAAATAATATTTTAGGCCCATGGACCGACCTTAGCCCGACATCGATCAAGCCTCAAGGGCCAATGGCTTAGTTCGGTGGAGCTTATAAGCCCTAATTCCACATGAGCTTGAAAAATTATGTCCCAATCCTACTTCAATAGCGGGTGGGGCTAGGCCAGCCCCATGGGCCAAGCCCGTTTTGACGGCTCTACTCATGTCATGTTCATGGTTTGTTCTTCATGCTCCTTTGTCTCATTTTATGTGTCAGCATTTGACTTGACACAAATTTTAAAGAAAAAAAAGAAGCAAAACTTCATGTCATGATTAAAACTAAACAACTAAATTCAATAATTTTTGTATTCAAAATTAGTCTAGATTTTATCCTATAATACTTGAAAAATAAAAAATAAATATTACATGGCATGCCAAAGAAAAAAGTTATTGAGAGAGAGATTTCTTTCTCTTTCTAAGACATAAAATTGTAGTTAGATAATTACAAGAAAAAATAAAAAATTTTAAAGGGGGATACTAATGGAATCTTCAAATATTTGAATAACCGTTTATAATGACCATTTAAAAAAGAAAAATTTAAAAATAATTTTAACAGGGTCTTTTCAATATTTAAATAACCATATAGGAAAATAATGTCAACATAAATTCTTAGTGTCATGAATTAGAAAAAAATAAAAAATAAATGATTAGAACCCGTAAGTCCTTAGCTGGTTCAATTTGGTAGAGTTGAAGCCAAATGTGAATATGGTATGGGGAAAACTTGCAGAATTTAATTTGGAGTTAAAATAAAGATTTTAATTCACAAGTTGCATTTTTAGTAGACATCGGAGCCAAAGTTTGACTTTGGTCAACAAGTGGGGTCTGAAAGCTTGAATCGGAATTCTGAAAATTTCAATAGTTTTAGATGGTCAACTAACGCTAGAAATGATTTCGCTGCAATTTTTAGAGCTTCTGAGAATATTTTGCGTTTTTGAATCCAGTTTAAATGAACTTTTTCAGGTTTTAGGGTCAAGGAGGCCTCAGTTGCAAATTATGACATTTTCATTGGACGGAACATAGAGTTTGGGCTAAGAGGACCTTTCGTTCAGTTCTTGGGAAGCTCGAGTGTGGTTTGACCCCCTTGATAATTTTTGATATTGGAAATGGGACCCACATTAGAAAAAATGACCTCGTATAAGAATTTTGACCTCACCAATGAGTCCAGAATGACATTTCCAATCAGATTTCATATATAGATTGTATTTTTCCAACTGTAGATGAAGTCGGAGCATTGAATTTAAATGTCACAGGTGGCTGGAAAATACTGTGCGCTGTTGACGTGGACTAGTAGAATCCTGCCACGTGGCAATAACGCCCCTCAAATCTGCAAATGTGCAGAAAATTGGGCGGAATGTTCTAGTTCTTCCCCCAAACTTCAAACCTTCATTTCTCTCTCATTTTTTATTCGATTTGAGTGAATTTTCTGAGAAGAACAACTTGGGGGCTTCATAAACTGATTTTGGTGCGGCGTTTGATGTAAATATAGTGATTTTTGCTGCTGCATTGTTGTTATTCCCACAAACTTTCTTATGCGATTTCTTTCTCATATGAGCTCCGTTTTTAAAAGGGTTTTCACTATTGAATTCCTTATCACTTGGGAAACCTTTTCATGTAAAAATTTCCAGGTTTTCGATGATTTTTTCGGCGACAAAAATTTTGGACCATGTTACCCTTTTTATAGAATTAATTGATTTTTGTGTCGTTGGATTCATTATTATATATATATGCATCTTGTGTGCAAGAAGAGGTTCCAACACTTGGAAACAAATTGAAAAAAGAGCAAAATCAAGAATGCTCTCGGGTTGCTACAGTAACCCGAGAACCAAAATTATTTTTTTTGAGTTTTCGATAATTTGACGCTTCAAGCTTATTATATTGGACCCCCTAAGTGACGTAGAGGCGTTAGTTGGTCAAGAAAACGCTTGGTTCGACGGATAGGAAGATGTGGGTCTTGTAAGAAGTTTTAAAGGTATGTTAATTTCTAGCTTAATTCATGTTAATTAAAGCTTGTGGGTGTGTTATAATGAAGGTAAAACATGAAGAAAAGGCTGGTTATTAATTGAATTTTGAATTTGGGGTTGAAATTGATCACAAGTTGTTTATAATGATATATGGATTTATAGTTATGTGTTTATATTTATTTGTCATGGAAATAGTCTTTGTGGGGTGAAAGAAGTGTTGGGAAAAATTATATTAATATTTACATGAAAATTAGCTTGAATTGGAGTCCCATCGAAGGCATAATGTTATGTTTTAGCGTTAAGGGTTTGCGTTGGGCGTTGGGGTGATCTATTATGGTTCTTGGAGTTTATAGGAAGGCTTGAATATGGTAGATATAAGTTTGAATCACTGTTGCCCTGTTTTACTAATTTACGTCGCAATAGCATTTTGTGGTGTTTTGATGTTGTGGTGGTATTGGAAAAGGTTTATTGATGTTATAGGTTGTTGTTGTTGTTGTTGTTGATTATTTGAGCCGAGTTGAATTCTCGGGGTGGCATATTTTAAGAGAAAAATGCTGCCAAAATTTTTATAAATTTGGAACTAGAAAGCTAGGATTTAAGACCCGCTAAGATTATTAATCGTTGGCGTTATTGTGATTCATGTAGACGTGGGACATCCGAAAGACTAAAATTGGATTGATCTTGCATTGGAGTTAGTTGGATATCACGCCCCAATCTAGGGTCGTGATCAGTGTCCGATAGGGACACCTAGACACATGCTAACCTTACATTCCCAATAAAATCGACCTAGAAACCTACCAAAATTTCGGCAGAGTTTCCTCTGTTTTATTCACTAACTGCACCTGCAAAGAAAATCCAGTAGCAATCCAGACACAATATAAATATATATCCATTTATACATATACATAACTGTGGGCCGACAAGGTCTACGCTGCGGTCCTGCCGCCTAATAATCATGTCATACATAGAGTAATACGGTCTCGCCGTCTGATCAGGTATAAAATACATATAATAGACCATGTGCTCAAGTATATCTCACATACCCACAACCCACCAGTATCCACAGACTTCTAGACATATATGATGAACAGTACGTGCATATACATAACACAATTACAAAACGTGTGAACATAAGAAGCTACCAATAGCTGGCTCCTGAAACAAAAAGGGCA
>JAOTQJ010000011.1:5615539-5644693 GCA_025642045.1 Solanum sejunctum | reverse complement strand
AGTTGATTTACAAATAGGTCTTAATTATTTTGAAATTCACTGCATACTATATTAAATCTATGTAAAGTTGTGACTGCCTTAGAGTAATTATATGTCTTATAACAGTGTATCACCAAAGTATCAGGCTTACTTGTTCATGTTTTCCACAGAAACTGAACCAAAAAATTTTACAGAAGCAGCAAAGGACAACAGATGGAGGCATGCAATGCAGCAGGAAATACATTCTCTATAAGAAAATAGAACTTGGAAAACAGTTCAGTTGCCTGAAGGGAAGAATGTTGTTGGCTGGAAGTGGGTGTTCAAGATCAAGTATAAGGCAAATGGTCAGATAGATAGATTCAAGGTTAGACTTGTGGCAAAAGGCTACAGACAGACGAAAGGTATTGATTACCAAAAAACCTTCTCTCCAGTTGTAAAAATGGCAATTGTTAGATCTATTATAGCTTTGGCTGCTGCTAAGGATTGGAATATTTTTCAAATGGATGTTTTTAATGCTTTTCTCCAAGGAGATTTGCTTGAAGAGGTTTATATAGAGCTGCCTCAAGGTTTCTATGTTGCTGACAAAGACAAGAAGCTGGTATGCAGATTAATGAAGTTTTTGTATGGACTCAAACAGTCTTCAAGGCAATGGAATGCCAAACTTACTGAAGCACTATTAGGCTCAGGGTACACACCGAGTCATCTTGATTATTCTTTGTTCACAAAGAGAAGGAATAGTGCACTGGTGATTGTGTTAGTGTATGTTGATGATCTTCTAATCAAAGGGAATGATGCCAAGCTGATGGAGGAAACCAAGCATGTTCTGCATAGCCACTTCAAGATCAAAGACTTGGGTGAGCTTTGAATTCCTGAGATCTAGCAAGGGAATATTGATGAATCAGAGAAAATATGCTCTTGAGATGATAGCTGAAGCAGGTCTAGGTGATGCCAAACCTTACAAGACACCACTGGACTGCACTCAACCACTAACTCGTGCTGATTTTGCACCAGACACCATGTTTGATGACATTCCAAGGTTTCAGAGATTAATTAGCAAGTTGCTTTATCTCACCACTACAAGACCAGATATTGCTTTTGCAGTACAGATGCTCAGCCAGTTCATGCAGAAGCCTAAGCTATCGCATTGGAAGGCTGCCTTAAGAGTCCTCAAATACATCAAACTTGAACCTGGTAAAGGTTTGCTTATGAGTTCTGTTCTGAAACCTCAATTATATGGGTTATGTTATGCTGACTAGGCTGCATGCTCCTCCACAAGGAGATCAGTGACTGGTTTTCCTTTGAAGTTTGGCGACTCCATTATATCTTGGAAATCCAAAAAACAGCCAACAGTGTCGAGAAGCTTCACTGAGGTTGAATATAGAAGCTTAGCTGCGCTTACTTCAGAGGTGGTATGGATTACCAACCTATTCAAGGAGCTAGATGTGGAATTGACAAAACCAACGCTGCTTTTCTGTGACAACAATCAGCCCTCCAGATTGCTGCCAATCCAGTCTTCCATGAACATACCAAACACATTGAAATCGATTGCCATTTCATCAGGGAGAAGATCCAGCGAGGACTTATCAAGACTGTTTATGTTAACACTAAAGATCAACAAGTTGATTTGTTCACCAAGGCATTGAGTGGCACACAACATGATTTCTTACTTAGCAAGCTTGGATTATTAAATGTCTTCAATACATCCAGCTTGAGGGGGGGGGGTATTGGAAGTGATTAATTTGATATATACTTTAGTTGATTGGTTAAATTAGTTTACAATTAATATACAATTAGTGGGATTAGTTGGGGGAATTATTATATATTGTGAGGATACACAGTAAATAGTATAGGGACCACATGTGTATATAAATACACATCACTGTACATGTATTATATACATATAAGGAATAATAAAACCATTCTCTCTCTAATCTCTCCAATTCCCCTTTCCTCTCTGCACTGCAAAACCTCGGAATCAATCAAAGACAAATGAAAAATTGAATTATAACAGATGAGGAAAAAGATAATATAACCAAATAACTAAACTATTAAGATTCTAAATCTGATATGATTGAGCAAAGTATAAATATAAAAAAAGAATACGAAAGTGTAGAAACTTGAAAATTTGAATTTCCATAATTATTGTATTTGAACGTATAATTTTATTATAAAAAATTTAAAATTTTGGAAGTCAAAATTTAAAAAATTTATTTTTCACGTGAGAACGTAAAAATACTAAAAGATTACATTTTTAATAATTAATATTTATTTAAAGATAAAATTTGGAAAATGTATGTCACATCAAAATTGGGTGTGCAAACAAGTGTCAAGAAATATAGAGTAAAATTACTAAACTGGGGTTCGAAGTGTCGCACTCCCTATATCTGTTTTTCTGTCTCTCTTCCTGCTTGGAGGTTGCGACTTTTCTCTCTCACGCACACACATAGTCACTTACATTAGACACTTCACAAATTACACCGTCAAAAACAGCACACCGCAACTCAAACAGGGGCTCTTCCTTTCTTCTTCAATTACCCGCCCGAAAGGTATAATTTTTAACCTTACAAAATCATAATTCCCGTTATTTTTCAAAAATTTCTCACTTCACTCTCTTCCTCTTCCTCTCTATGCTCTCTCCCTTGTTTTTCTCTCTAGGGTTTCTGATTCTCCCTTCCCCCAATGGCTTCTTTTCTCTCTCGTCTTGGCAGGTCTCTCGAGGAACTAATACGGATTCAAATTGCATTGCTGTGTCGGAAGAAGGATTGTTTTACTGATTTTGTGTACTCTGTAGGCGCTGTAAGTGCAGTATTAAGGATAGGATTGTCGTTTTGTGCAGCGGTTTCTAGGTGAAATTCTTCGAACGGTGTCGTTTTCCTTGCTTCGTCCGTGAAGATTGCTTAGGGTTTGATGGATTCCGAGGTTGAGATTCAACCGGAGATCGGATCTGACGGTATGGGAGAAAAAAGGCCGGCTGACGATGTGGGATTGGAAGAGCCTGCTCCGAAAAAGGTGAGGGGTCGGGTGATTGAGAATACGAAGAAGGTTGCTGAAATGGTACTTGTACTTGCTGCAATGGGGAAGATAAGAGGAGGCAGGGTTCCAACTGCTTGCGAGAAGGAGATGATGGCTGATGCAAGGGAAAAGTTGGCTCAGGTATGCCAAACCTTTGCACCCAAGGATGTGTTACCAAGAGATGCTTTTGGTGCTGTTATTGAGGATCTTGGTCTTAATAAGCTGAAGGAACAGAGGCTAGGGTTTCGCCCTCCGAAAATGTCCATTGCTGAGAAGTTACTGATGGCCAAAGAAAAGGTAAGTCAACTTTTTTGCTACGTCTTCCTTGGGGAGGAAACAAGGTTATCTAGTTCAAGTATCTCAGTCTTATTTATTTTTTTGACGGGCAATGTTTATTCTGATAGAATCAAAATGAATTTATGTGCAGAACAGATATTGAGTACATAAGCTTTCTGTTTTTTTTGAAGTAGTAGATTGGTATTGTGTTCATTTGTTAATTATGAACCATAAGTGGAAAAAAATAATTGTCCAAGTGTTTCTCATAGCAGCATAGTGGAATTGGAGCTTGTGATCTTCTTTACAAGTGTAGGAATCTAATTAACGTTTTTGATTAGTATACACATATCGTGTAGATTCCCATCCTAATAACACACCCGAGATGGCTTATAAAAGTTGAATTTTGAGGCAGGGGCGACTCAACTATATTTGTGACCTCACGCCAAATTTGGAAGTTCTTCTTATGAAGTTTTATGTATATGTAGTATATATTTGAAGCCTATTTTCTTAAACTTTTTTGAGATGTAAAGTTGTTAATAATTTTTTATAATTTAATTCGGAATGTTAATTCTATCTCAATTGATAATATAACTAATCAACTTAATGTCTCTCTTAAGACATCATTGATCTTAGGTAAGATTTCATCAATTTAATTTTAATTTTTCCCTGCAAAGGCAGTTATTTTACGAACTGTTAACATTATTTTATAAGCGATATAAGTTTTGAAGAAGAATCAAAAGTCAGTTTATCTGATTGAATTACCGATTGTAGTATTATCTTCTACTTATACTATTTTCCTTAAGATTTTAATATGAAAAATAAGTCCAAACCATTGCTATTAGGATGTCTGTTATGTTTTAAGGAATTTCCATGATTAAAGCCATGCCTTTTTTAATATTCTCATCATTTAGTATTCTTGATTTGATACTCTAAATAAAAAATTATAATGTGTGCACACGCTTTTAATTGTTATAATCTATTTTAAGTGAAAAAATTGAGCTGCAATGTATTAGAAGTAAGCAACTCAAAATATTCTTCAAACATTCTCATCAAATTATTTCTCTCTATATAAAACATGTTTATAATGAAATTCTCTGGTTTTATATTCAACATAAATACAATTTTCTTAGCAGGATTTCTTGAACCAAAAGACTCCCTATTCCCTAAATAATACTCAATTGTTGAAAACAAAGTTTCCTTTCCCTTTTTTTAAATAAAAATATTGTGCTTTTTAAATTTAGAATACTCAAGTTTCTAATGAGCAATTAATGCATTACTAACAAAAAGAATGGGGCCTTCATAATTGGTGAGGCCTAAAGCCTTTGCTGTAGATTCCTTAATGCTAAAGCCAGCATTGTTTTTGAGGGGCAGGGAATATATGAAGTGCATGTAGAACTTGAGTTTGATTTGCAAGTTATATTCACTGTGCTTCAATTGAGAAATCGGCAATTTAAGGAATTCTAGTTCCAGTATAACAAACTTGAAACTGTTTTTATTGAGTTGTGGCTTATACATCTCATTGAGGTCTACTTTGTCTTCCCCTTTTGCTTTTAGTTGGAAAAAACTGAGGAATTTTCTGTACCTGGTGCCGCATATTCATCTCAACGGCCTCAACCTAAGATTGCTACAACAATTGAAAACCGTGGTCCATCACATGTTCGCATGTTTCCTCATAATAAAGCAAGTCATGTGGTTAATCCCTCAGGAAGCTTCCAATCTGCTTCGCCGTTGGTCCATGGAACTACAGCAAGTTCTCTGCCATTACCATATCAGCTGCCTACCAGTGAGGTCAGGCCAGTAATTTCTAGTGGAGCGGTCTCAGGTAATCCGGTAAGGGATTCTTCTCTAGTTGCATTGCCCAGAGGTGACAGGCCGAGTTTCAGAATGGATGGAAGATCAAATGGATCTTCCCATATGTTGCAAGTTCAAGGTAACAACAATACATTTCTACCAGCTTCCAAAAGTGCTCAAAGATTTGTCATGGATTGTTTTTTGACTTTCCATATGGGGGTCTCTTATCCAAATTAATCGTGGATATAAGCATGGAGGTACCAAGTGGTTGACAATTGCTTTACTTGGTCTGATTCGTGTACCATGTGTCAAACAAGTTAAAAAGGGCATGCTACATGCTTTCCTTATTAAGCATGCTTTCCGATCTGCATCCTTATTTCTCATTCGAGAAATTGATTCCAAATATCACCATTTTAGTATTAGGGAGCCATCTAATTCTACTTTTAATCATCTACTAATTCTTGCCACATTTCCTTGTAGTAGTTGCATTTAAAGAATATTAGTATTCTGATCTCGCTCTGTGCAAATTGGTGTTTCCATCGAGTTGTTTGTTGAATTTTGAGCTTTTTATTCTTAATATTGGCCTGATTCATCATAAGTATATTGTTTTTATAGCAACTTCTGGAGATCATTCAGCTATAAGAACTCCAACCTGGTCGGTGCAACCTGCATCAGTTCCAGCAGCTAAACGAGGACCAGATAACAGGGTGACAGCACTGACAGGTAACAAAGTTGAGGGAGGAGCTGATGCCAAGCTGCAAATGACAGCATCTAGACCCTTTATCACTCAGACCACAGCTGGAAATCTACCAACTAGTCACCCACGCTTACAGGAGCCAGGCTTTGTCAAATCTCCTCCTCTGAGCAGTACTCATGCTGAAATTAGCAAGGTTGTTCAGAAGTTTATACAACCGCGTCTCTCTGAGCAGCCTACCTGGAATCCCCCATCTCACGATTATATGAGTAAGGCTTTAACTTGCCAAATGTGCAAGTCAACTGTAAATGAGGTTGAGAATGTTCTTGTTTGTGATGCTTGTGAGAAAGGGTATCACTTAAAATGTCTCCAGACGACAAATCAAAAAGGAGTTCCTAGAGGGGAATGGCATTGTGGAAGGTGCTTGTCGGTGACCAATGGAAAACCCCCGCCTCCTAAATATGGTCGTGTAATGAGGAATTTTAATGCTCCTAAAATATCTACAATTTCATCAGCTGTTCAATCATCACCGGATAAGAAAGCTTCTGGTCTATATGAAAAGGTCATTCAACAGAAGTTAATAGCAAATGGGAAGGTTCCTTTGAAGCACTCTCCTCCGGTTAATATGGCAAATAATGATAGGAATCTACCATCTGAGTCTCAGATGGACAATGAACAAGAAATGGGAGGAAATATTATTTTGTCGGGTAAAGATAATATGGAGGGTAAAGATTCCATGAGATCTTGTTCAAATGATCTGACTGTATCTTCCAGTGATCAGTATCTTTCTACCTCTGCTGGTTCATCGGTTAATAGATCTTGTGAAGATAAAGTGGTTGAGTTGAAACCTCAGGCTCAACCTGAAACAGTTTACCATTTATCTGATCCCTCTCAAGTTCTTAATCACCTGCAAACAAATGACCATGCAGAGGTGGCAAACACAACCGCGATGCCATCAAAGCAGTTTCATGAAACTCAGCCCATGGTCAGTCTTGCTAGGAAATCCAGTGCTAGATCAAATGTAGGTAACAGTTCAAGTAATGAATCTAAAAACACAGAGCAAGCTGCTGAACAAATAAATCCTGCTGAAACTGCTGTAGCCACCAATGAGGATGCTGAGTGTAGTAGCTCATCATCTGATCATTCTCAAAATGTTGACTGGATTGGAAATGTCCTTCAAGTTGCAGATGACAAGAATTATTATCAATCTTGCCGCATTAATGGATTCGTATATAGTGTTCAGGACTATGCTCTTATCCGTTTTGAGAATGGGAGATTGATTCCTTCAAAACTTTTGGTAAGACTTAACTTCATCAGAGTTTGACCTCTCTTTCCAAAAGTAAATAAATTGTGATTTCCTTCACTTTTTTTGGGATAAGAATGGTTTAATTGTTCTTCTTAGCAGTGCTTATAATGTTTTGGTTGATTTAAGTAAAAACTACTAAGCTTATTGCCACTGTCTTGCTGTACGATCAACTATAACATTGTTTTTCCAATGAAATATTGAGCATTAATTGTTCCAACATTAGCATTTATTGGGATTATAATCACTTTGAGTTGTTTGTGAACTAAGTTCAATACTTAGATTATTTCCTGTTGCATTCTGATATCACCCATGGAGCTCTATGTCATTGACTTTTGCAGGTTTAGAATTTGCTTGCAAGTTAACATGTTTCACCTCCAAGTCCTTGCGTGACACTTGTTCAAATTAACGATGTCTTTTTACTGTTTCTATTCCACGTATCGTGGCTCTTTTATTTTGGGATGTTTCTGTATGTTTGACACCATTCCACTGATCATATTATTTTATAATTCTTAACAACATTTAAGAATTCAAATTTATTTAAGTATTCAAGTTTTACACTTATTGATCTTATATTGGTCGTTAAGAGCTCCTCAGAAAAGTAAGGAAGAAGGCATTCAAAAGACTGATCAATGTTGTCAAACAATTTTTTAAACCGTTATGTTAATATTTTCTTCTAGTATTACTAACCTTATTGCATATAAGTCGCATGCTGTGTCTTTTTTGGGATAGCCGATGATTCTCTGGTAGTTCGTGGCATATGTTTCGAAACTTGATGGGTAATGGCTCCACCTCTTCACTTAAATACTAGGCTTTTGTCTGAGATTTGACTCGAGCCCGTGATGTGTGGTTAACCTGCACATCGCAAGTTGCACTGTTACCACTGGACAGTTACCTGGGGGGTGGGGGTGAAATCTCATGACATCGTAAAGGCCGTATCCAGTCAATATGTCATACATAGTGGAATGAAGGAGTATAAAGATATGGATTTTTTAGTCTGTCCTTGGGTTTGTGATTTGTGCTTTTCTTCCCTTAAAATTTAATATTACTAGTTTCGGTGTTTCTTCTAATGCTATGTTCTAAATAGGCTATTTGTGCAAATTTTTTCTAGCAGTGGTTTATGAGCATAGCAAATATCACAGGCTATACATACTTCTCTCCTTGGTAGTCTTGCTACATCTTACTCTCTTGATATGTACCAACATGATTCATCTGGAGAAGCCTCCACTTCTTACTTGCAGGCTATGTGGGAGGACAAAAAAGCGGGAACAAAGTGGGTTACAATCAATCAATGTTACTTTGCCCGTGAATTACCACAGTCTGTAGGCCGCCCGTGCTTGGAGAACAATAATGAGGTAAACAGCTAATTAAATTTTGCATTTTATCTTTTGGTGTACTTGCTGTGACTAGGGATAATTCATGATTGTATGGTCTTTTCTTGTCATCATCATGCATTTTGAATAAATTTAACAACTATGACTTAGTCCTGAAAAGATTGGGGTCGGCTACATGAATCCTGGCTGATGATGTTTCTCCATTTAAAAAATCATCTCAAGCTATGATATCAAGCCATGCTTCTGCTGAGTCCTTCCCCACTTATGGCTTTAGATTGCCCTTTATTTTTAGTTTTATATTTGTCTTGTTGAATTTGTGTTCTGAAAGTTTGGTGTGTACTTCACCTGGTGAAATTATGTACAAATTTTACCCAGGGGCATTTTAGGAACGAAAATTTATCTGCATAATTCATTGTGCAAAAATCCCGATACAATGCATATTTCTCTTATGCAGTTTAATTTGAAAGGTAGTATAATATCCTACATAACCTCACCCTACCCAGAAAACACCTTTGAGAAAAGGGTGGTTTAGTTTTGGCTTAAGCTGATGGAACTTGGGATACCTGAACAAGATATTGAATCATAACAGGGGGTTGTATGCGACTACAGTTAATTTATTAAAGCTACAAGATCTTGCAGAAAAATGTAATGCATATGGCTTACCAATCTGTTTCTTTATCTATTCTACTACAGATGCAAATTTAGAATGAAATTAGATAATAGACATTCCATACTGTTGAATCTTATGTATCACTGCTGGTCCTTTTACAGGTTTATTTGTCTACTTATAGTAGCGTAGTAATGGCTGGCTTGATACAAGGTCCATGTGAAGTGCACCCTCCCCGAAAGTTTACTGAGGAACGTGAGAGGAGAGCTCGGCTAGCAAAGGGGTCTAATGATGTATCACGACCTCTTTACATATGCAAGTAAGTTGAATATTTGACATTTGCATTAATCCTTCTAGCAATGAACCAATTCCTAGATCGTGTTGTTTGTTTGATCCAATTGCTTCTTCTTCTTCTTCTTGGTTCAACTCAAGACTAGGATTAGTACCTTCACAATGTGTGGTCGATATAAAAAGAAAGCTAATCTTAGCATATTGTTATTAATATATTTTTTATAATATCAGATCAAGTTGAATTTTTTAATATTAAATTGTGTTTGTTGTTGTAGCCATTTTTTTTCTTTTTAGTCAATTTTTGATTTTCCTATACATGAAAGATAAATTGAAGGTTGTTAAATGATTATCAAGCTAAGAAATAGAAGACTTGGGAATCTAATTTTTTAGTCAATTAGTGTAACATAATTGACAAAAAATCACACGACGAAGTCCCTATGGGGATTCTATGAAGATGTTTGGACACTAGAGGCATACCTATAGCTTATATTAGTGCAATTAAAGACATACGAGAGAGCCTAGACCCGAGTGGGAACATAGGGAGGAGGCTCAGAGCACTTCATAGTTGTGCTAGGGTTGCACTAGGGATCAACTATTAGTCCATTTTTTACATATCCAAGGAGAGGAGCCATGATGTATGCTATTTGTAGATGATATAATATTGATTGACGAGACACGTGGTAGAGTCAATAGAGGTTTGGAGACATACTTTAGAGTCTAAAGGGATTAGGTTGAGTACAAAAACATGGAGTCAAGCGTAACAGAAACAAATCTTTTTTTTTTTTTGAGGAGTAACCAGAAAAATAAAAAGCAGAAGTCAACTCAGTGTGTATAATCCGGCAACCCTTGGCTGGAAATCTTAGCCAAGCCAAGATGGAAGACAACTCAATAGATTCTTCCATTGGTTTCAAATCTAATGACATCACCAGGGAAGAATATCATGGAGAGACTCGGTGAATGAGGTTGAAACATAATAAGAACCCTTTTCAGCCAGCAAACAATGGAATGGCTATTCTCTGTACTGAAAGGAAGCCTCCAAAGTGAAGAAATTTTGTGAGAAGATTGATACATCAAGACTACTCCTCTTGAGTTCTTTTGCTCGAAAAATTTCTACAGATATGGACGTTATACAAGTATTATAAGCATGCAAAATGAGAGAAGATTTGTCATTATTATTCCTAAGCTTACATTTAATACAGGGTGGTTGGACATTGCTCACAAAATTGCAAAGTTCATAAATGGCTCCGAGGTTAAGCCTTTTATAACACTCTCCGGAAAGACAGAGGAAGGACTGCTCTACTTAGAAACTACCAGAAGAAACAAATTGATTACAAGAGAGATGGAAAAAGCCACAGTACAAGAAAGAGATGGAATCATCTATATCTCTGAAGAGCTCAGCTTTCACAAAATGAGCTTCTATCCAGAAGCATGATCAACAACCTCCCTGAAGGAATAACAGATATTAGGTGTTGGGTCAGCAGCACATGAAGCAGGTTCACTGAGTGAACATTTACGAGATGGGACAGAATCGATTTCTCTTCGAGTTCCCATCAAAGACAACTGCTGAATACATCTAAAGAGGTAACTGGAGTTGGAAATGTCACAAACTCCGACTACATTGGTGGACATTGACAGTGGGATCGATCCCTTGCAATGCACCAATCGAATAGGTCTGGATCATATTGGTCGGACTCCCTTTGCAACTATGGTTGCAAAACGTGTTCGAAGAAGTCGGAGATTACTGCTGAGGATGGATAAGTACTAAGTAAGAGACCCAACCGAGGAATCACCTCAAATGGGCAATAATTCTGGTGAGAGGAAATGGAGACATGATCCCGAAGACTGTCAACATTGAACATGAAGGAATCATTTTTCGATCCAAATCTCGAGTGAATTGTCAGGCAGATTTTGCAGTAACTTCAAAAGCTATGGTACCAGGAGCAGGCGAAGAGTTTTCATATCAATATTGATTAATGAAACTTAACTTAATCTCATGGAACGGTCAGAGTATTGAATGATGAAAGGAAGAGGAGAATGATCAAGAGTCGCATCAACACTTGGAAGGCATGTATTTACTTCTTCTAAGAAGCCAAAGTTAAGGGAGATATTAGTGGTTTAGTTAGAGATCTTTGGGCCAACAGATGGCTCTAGCTGGCCCCGAGACAGAGATCAAGAGCATTATGGTCGAACGTGGTGACAATGACACCAAGTTCTTTCATAAAACAGCTAATGCACATAGAAGATACAACAATATTGACTTGTTGGAAATTGATGGTGAGTTGATATAAAAAAGGTGATCATGTCTCTCTATCAGAATCCTTATTCAAAGCCAGAAGATTGGAGACCCCATAATAACATGAGAGTTTGTCCCACTGTCTCCATAGAAGATAAACTGATGCTACGAAGTCCATTTGAAGAGCAAGAGATATGGTCCAATGTCCAAGCGTGTGTTGGGGATAAAGCACCTGGCTGGGATGGTTTCATAATGGTCTTTTTCAAACACTACTGGGAAGTAGTGAACACTGAGGTCATTACTACTATTCAAAACTTCCATGAACGAGACATTTGAAAGAAATGCGACATATGTTGCCTTGATTCCCTATAAGGCTGGAGCTAAAAATTGAAATCAGGCCTATCAGTCTTAAAGCCAGTATCTACGTGATTACCTCAAAAAAGTTGTTGATGGAGAGACTCAAAAAAGTGATGCTAGCTGGTGGATGATCAACAAATGACCTTTATAAAAGGTAGACAAATCATGGGATGCCATTCTTATAGCCAATGAATGTATTGACTCAAGAATCAGAAACAAAGAACTTGGTATCTTTAGCAAACTAGATATTTTAAAGGCTTTTGACCATTTAAACCGGAATTTCCTACTTCGAACTATGATGAAAATGAGTTTTCGAGCAAAATGGGTCAGCTGGATTCATTAGTGCATCAGCACCATCAAGTTCTCAATCCTAGTCAATGGCTCACCTGCTGGATTCTTCTTTTCTCAGAGAGGACCAAGGCAAGGGGACCCTTTGTCCCCTTTTTTGTTCATCATTGCCATGAAGAGGTTAAATGATATGATGAAAACGGCCCAATCAAAAAACTGGATAACAGTTTTCAGAGTAGATTCAGGGGCTATCAATAACTTTGAAATCACTTATTTTCATATTCGCTAAGGATACTTTAGTTTTCTGCGGAGCTGACAGAGGACAAATATAATTTTTGAGGGTGATTTTCATTCTATCTGAGGCTATATCTGGGCTCCACATTAACTAGAACAAGAGTTTCCTATAACTCGTTAATGAAGTCCTTGACATTCACAACTTGGCGAATATTCTAGGAGGAAGAATTGGCGTTCTGCCAACCATTTACCTTGGAATGCCTCTCGGTGCTGAAGCAATTCCAAAGATATTTGGAATGGAGTCGTAGAGAAGTGTGAAAAAAGGTTGATTAACCGGAAGAGTCAATACTTATCCTTGGTTGGTAGACTAACCTTGATTAAAAGTCTGTTGGATGCATTACCAACTTATATGATTTCTATCTTTTTGAGTTCCCATTAAAGTGGTGGATAGAATAGATGCTCTTAGAAGGAACTTCCTCTGGCAAGGCAACTTTGATACTAGGAAGATACATTTGGTCAATTGGAAGTCCGTGATAGTCAACATTCAAGAAGTATGGTGGTATGGGAATCAAGAACTTGGTAACTCAGAACCATAGTCTTTTGATGAAATGGTCATGGAGGTTTGTCTCAAATGAACAATCTCTCTGGAGGAAGGTAAATTACTCAAAAGTGTGAAATGGATGGGGATTGGACAACCAAGTCAGTCACAACACCTCATTGAGTCGGTCTATGGAGGAGGTATCAGAAATTTGGGGGCAAAATTCATAAGCAAGTGCAGTCATCAAGTGGGTAATGGATTGAAAACATCTTTCTGGTCAGACAGCAGACAACTGGTTAGGTCAACATCTACTAAAGCAACTCTTCCTTATTATCATTAGTCTAAATCAACAAGAAGATGCCACTGTAGGAGAAGTCGGGGGTGCTCGTGGACGGAATCTAAAGCTTCAGAAGACACCTTAATGACTGGAGATAGATAACTTGGCTTGAATTCTACAGCACTCTCAATCCATTCAAAGGCCCCTCCTCTCAGGAAGACAATCCTACATGGCAAGTGGGTGAACAAGGGAGATTTCAGTCAAGTCAGCTTACAAGGAATTCAACAATTCAGATAACCAGTTTAGTTATTGGCAATGAAAACTAATCTGGAAAGTCAAATTTCCTCTTAAAGTGGTTTTTGGCCAGGAAACCGGTCCTGTCTCATGAAGGGCTCCCAGCTATGCTCTAAATGTTATATGTGCGAAGAAGAACCAGTGACAATCAACCATCTTTCTTACACTGCAAGTCAAGTGGACAACTTTGGAGGATTTTCCTTAATTTAAAAGGGATCATGTGGATGATGCTAAGAGATACACTTGAAGTGTTGGAACAAATATAACACTCAGTCAAAACAAAAAGAAAGATGGAAAATTATCCTTGCGTGCATTTGGTGGACAGTTTGGAAAGAGAGAAATCAAAGGTGTTTTGAAGGCTCTATCCAGAAATTGAAGATGAAGTGCCTAGCTCTTTTCTATTTTTGGTGTAAACATGAATATATGGAATATATAGAATCTTAATTGATGTTAAAGGATCTCTGTAAGTAGGTTATAACATAGTACATCTTCCTATATTCCCTTAATAAGTATGGACAGCTGTAGTTTTTATGCAGCAAGTAGTTACATAAAAATGTTACCTTCTAAAAAAAGGGATTAGGTTGAGTAGGACAAAGTACGTGAAGGTTAAGTTAAGTGGTTTGACTCATGTGGTATGTAAGTGAGATTAACACGCAGGTCATCTCCCATAGAGGAAGAGATTGATGATGATGGTACACATTGTATAGGAGCAAGGTTGTGTACACCCCCCCGCCACCCTAGACCCCACTTCTGTAGGATTACATTGGATATGTTGTAATAATCAATGCAACAAATCATTTCTAATGATTTATTTGCTCCGAAATATATTAATATTCTTGGGAAAAAACACTATATTAATACTCAAGTTCTTCGAAGTTGTCACTGTTTATCATATTTTCTCTTTAAACTAAAAGTTATTTTTTTTAATTAAATGTGACTATGTTTAATTTTTTTAAAAATCAAATCAAATTCAGTAAATTACCTGATAAAAAGTTTAACATGTTATGTTATTCCGCTGCTTGTCCAAAACATGCCATCTGGTTTATTTATAATTTATCACTTGTGACTCGACTAAATGCTATTGTGTATAAATATATTCTTAAGCAACAATATACCTAGTGTAACCATCTACGACAACATACCCAGTGGAATCCTAAAAGTGGGGTCTGGGGATGGGAAAAATGTACACAGACCTTAGCCACTACCTCATAGAGATAGAGAGGCTGTTTTCGGAAAACCCTCGTCTCAAAAATCAATCCCCATAAGCAGAAGATATTGGATATAGAAAAAAAGGAAAAGAAAAAGAGGAAAACGATTAATCATGGAAAGCAAATGATATTATGTAAATATGCTAAAAGTAACAAATATAAGACGGATAATGACCCCACAGGATATAAAGACACGACTAATCCTACTAACGTACTATAATCACACGACCAACCATCAACCTACTCCTACTAGTCTATCATCCTTCAACCCTAATACACAACCTCCACTCCCTCCTATCTAAGGTCATGTCCTCGGTGGGATGAAGTTTCGCAATATCTTACCTAATCACCTCCCCTCAATACTTCTTTGGTCTACCCCTACCCCTCCATGTAACCCCTAATTCCTTTCAAGCCAAAGAAACCAAAAAACGGAGGCTGGAATAGTTGGCCAGATTTTTCCAGTAGACTTGGTTGCGCTGTGGTCAATCCATGCTTCTTTTTTTTTTTTTTTTGAAATTTGTAAAATGGCATTAAGGGTGTGCTAGCCATCTCCAAAAGTGTGCTTACGTTGATAGCTAATAACAAAAAGACTAGAAAATCCACTGTTTATTTCATCTACTATTATACATTGCTCTTTACACCAAAAACATAAGTAGAGATGCATTTCCCTATGATCTTCCTTTGGAGATTCTCTCATTCCTCTCCTTCCATATGGTCCACCATATGCAAGTGGGGACAGTTTTCCACAATCTGTTCTGGCTTTTGCTCCCTTCCCTTCTGATTCAGCAGCTTAACATATCAGCAGTATGCTCTGTTATTCTCCAGCTTTCCTCAGCCAAGCTAATGAATTAGGGACCAGACTTGCAAAGTTACCTCGCAGTGGAGGAAGTATTGTTTTTTTGCTTCACTGGCATATGGACGCTAAGTGAAATTTCATTCTCTATAATGCCTCATGGTTGAGGCATTCCTTTCTTACTAACGACGAGGAGAAGCATTTCACCTTAGTAGGTGCCATGCTACTCCAAGTAGCTTTTCTGGGTCCCCTATCTCTTCCTGTCATCTCTAGAAGCCTCTCTGTGAACTCTGTTGACTGAAAATTTGCCATCAATATTATGACTTCATTTGATGATATCAAGCTCATTGGTAGTCCCTGTGAAAGTTCCTATTCTGCCAAGTAGAGCAGCCACTCTTTCAACCTCCCAATCATTCAAAAGCCTTCTGAAGATTAGGCTCCATCCCTGAGCTATCCAGATGTTTATATTGTGCTACTCTAGTTGGTGCTGATGTTAAAGAGGCTGGGGAAAGCCTCTTGCAGAGTGCCCAGACCATCCCAATTATCCTTCAAGAAGAAGATTTTTCTGCCATTGCCAACTTGCAAAGTAATGTCCTTCCCCATGTTGATCCGGAATCACCTGATTGTCCTCCATAGGTATCAGTACATTCTTCAGTCCACTACCCATTTAGTTCCTACTTTTGTTGTATTACATTATTCCACATTGCTGGTCTATCTTTAGCATATCTCCACAACCATTTCTTAAGCAGACCACTGTTTTGTAGCTTCGAGTTTCTGACCCCCATACATCCATGCTCCATACTACATTGCACTATGTTCCATTTCACCAATTGAAACCTTTATGCTACTTTTTGCCATACTCATGCCATAGGAAGTATCTTCTCAATTTGTATAGAACAATGAGTACTTAAGCAGTCATAGGAAAGAGAGACATCACATAGGTTGGTAAAGTCTAGCACATTATTAATTAGAATTAATCTGACTCCTAAAGATACATATTGTGCCTTCCACATAGCAAGCTTCTTTTCTGTCTTCTCAATTATGTTGTCCCAAATCTCTAATGCCTTATGTTTAGCACCAAGTTGGAGTCCCAAGTAAACAGTAGGCAGTTTTCCCACTCCACATCTTAAAATGTTGGCTAGAACCTGAATCTGAATGACTTTATTAATAGGATAGATGTTGCTTTTCCTCCCGTTTATCTTCACGCCTGAAATTACTTCAAAGATGACATTAGTCTCAAAAACTTATTTATTCACTAGTAGCATCACAGAAAACTATTGTATCATATGCATAAAGTAGATGACGTATCTCTCGCACTTCCTCAGTCCTGCTCCCTATTCCAAAGCCGTTTAGCCATCTCTTTTGTATTGCAATCTTCATCATGCTATTGATGCCTTCCATTGCTATAATGAAAAGAAAGGGGATAAGGGGTCCCCTTGGCTTAATCCTCTTTCTAATGAAAAAGCTATTTGGTTCTCCAATTACCAAAATTGAGCACCGGGTAGTTTTAATGCAAAAACTTAACCAGTTTAGCCATCTTCTTCCAAAACCCATTTTGCCTGAGGATGCTTAGAAATAACTTCCAGTTGATGTGATCAAATGCCCTTTTAATGTCTAAGCGGCACATCAGCCCTGGTTCTGAGCCTCTCAATCTAGTGTTTGCACACTCACTTGCCAACATAGTTGCATCCATGATTTGCCTTTCTTTGATAAAGGCCATTTGATGTGGGTTTATTACCTTATCTATATCACTCTCTTTGATGTTTCAGCTAGTATTTTTGCAATAATCTTGTACATTCCAGTGACGAGACTTTTTGGTCTGAAATCTCTCAACTCAACTGCCCCCACCTTCTTTTGCGATACGAGCTACAAATGTGGCATTGAAGCTCTTCTCAAAAACTTGTAGTCAATGAAATTCCGTAGGGTGAGTAGTACGTCCGACTGCAATATTTCACATAAAGCAATGAAGAATGACATTGGGAATCCATCAAGGCATAAAGCCTTGTCAGTGGAACACCGTTTAAGCCCCTCTAATATTTCATCATCTTCAAATGTCTTTCCAGCCAAGCCTGCTCTTATGTGGAGATCCTGGTATTCTCGTGCAGGGTGAAATCTCCAATTCTCAGATTCCTTGTCGAGTTCTCTATCAAATTTTTTATTTCTTTGAGATCTGTAACTCCAATCTCCTCAACTTTAAGGATGTCAATGGAGTTGAATCTTCTATGAGCATTGGCCATTCTGTGGAAGTACTTTATGTTTTTATCACCATTTTGACGCATCATACCATATATCTCGACCTCGAGGTAATTTCCTTGTTTCTTGACACCTCTTGAAACTCCATTGGCCAGCTGAATTTTCTGCAATTTTTCATCATCTGTCAAAAGTTTGAGATCCTGACGGATTCCAAATTTCCCACTTGTGATAGAATATGATCTTTCTTTTCCTTTCAGTTCTTCTCTTGGCTTTGCTCCATTTTTTGAGCTTGACTTTCAATTGACTAAGCTTAGAAGCCGATTGGAAATCAGGTCTGCCAGTGACATTGATGTTGCTCCACCATTCGTTTACCCTGACTATGAATCTTTTCTCCTTAAGCCACCAATTTTCGAATTTGAAATATGATTTCCTATGTTTCCAATCACTACATGATAATAGGATTGGGTCATGGTCCGAGACAAGTTGTGGGAAAACACTTTGGCTGATTTTGGAGAAACTCTCATCCCATTGGAAAAAGAACAGGAATCTATCTATTCTTGTAGCACAACTGTGATTTTGACCTCTCCTCCATGCATGACTTTCTTCAAAAAGAGGAGGATCTAGTAACTCAAGATCATATATGCATGGGTTGACATTGGCCAAGGCTCTAGTTATTCTGTCAGAGTTTGTTCTTTCAAAGGGAAATTTGGATACATTAAAGTCCCCACAGATCACCCAGGGCCCTTCACATATTCCTCTAGTAGCTGAGAGCTCCCACCACAATTCTTCTCTTTCTTTTCTGTCACAGTCTGTGTATGCAGCAGTAAGACACCAAGTCAAGTCTTGGCTGATCCCAAATAGTTTACAAGTGAGCATTTGGTTGCAGCTGTCAATGAGCTCCCCCTTTCCATTCCCTCTTGTCCCATAGTACAATGATTTCCACCTCTTCTACCAATGAAGTCCATCCATATCCTTCCTACCCATCTGTTTTCCCAAAGTTGCTGAAAATATTCTTCCATTGTCCCCCATAATTTAGCTTTTTCTCTCTGCTCCCCATTGATGAACTTAGGATTTTATTGGTCTCTTTTTTGTCTTATTGTTCAACCCCTCATATTTCATGTTAAGATGTTCACCTTCATGATTGCATTATGGTTATGGTCCTCCCCTTATTTCTTGGGTCCCCATCCTATATCTAATTTCACAATCAGATTCCTAACTTCCTTTGGGACTTGTTGAATGATTCAACTTGTATAGCTAGAGTCTTTTTTGATCCCTTTCTTTGATCTAATTTCAAAAACAAAGCTTACACTTCTTTGTGAAAACCATTAAAAAGAACTCCAAGTTCTTCACTAAGCTTAATGATGTTGCTTTGCATCCATTCCGTTGATCTAGCCTCAACCTCCCTATTGCATTCACTTAAGAGTCGGATTGGATTGCAATGGGTTCATCGCAGTTCAACAATTGTGTGTCTAGGAATCTCTCGTGTGTTTTCTACCTCATCACTTGCAATCAAAGGCATTGAGTTGTCATGGAAATTTTCCAGTTTTATTGTTGAAATTATGCTTCCATCCTTTTTATTAGTAGGATTGTGCCCTCTAGTTCCATGCAAGTGTCGATCTCTCTCCTTTTTGCAAACTTTCTAATGTTATGTTTCGGAAATTTTGAGATACAAAGGGCTCTTGAGGAAAAAGCTTTTGGCGCCAAAGCATTTAAGTTTGGACCCACCTATAGGGCCCAAAAACTTTTCCTTCTTCATATGCCCTATAGTTTGCTTTTCTAAAGGAGGTGGACTCCCTCTTTTTTTGAAGTGTAACATGTAGGTGTGCTAGCGATCCCCTTTCTTTGTCTAGCATATACTTACTGTTGATCTTGGTGCATTCAGAGGATGGCCCTTTTTCCATGGAAGATCCACATACAACATGCTCTAAAGGCAGAGTGGGTTGTACCTCATCTTAAGAGGGTTGTCGTTCTCTCTCTTCCTCGGAATTGTTTTATCCTTTTTCCAATTTTCGGTGGGCTGCCTGTCTTCAATGGGTAGCCAATACTCTAGTAGCCGGCACCACATTGGGAGTGGGAAGATCGAGGAGTTAAGACTGGCGATTCAGTGATCGAGTGAAGGCTTGGTTCCGTCCTCGCTGTACCGAGGGAAGCCTTTCCCACTTCATCTCTTATATATATATATACCTATATATATATATATATTTTTTTTTTTTTTTTTTTTTTTTTTTTTTTTAAAAAAACTGGTAACTTTTTATATACATATATATTTTCTATGGATCTCCGTCTTCGACATCAATATTTACCGCAATCTTCTCTCCCACACCCTTGACACAATTCCTAGCCCATCAAAGGTGGATTTTTAGTTTTGTCCCCTCTTTCACTTCCGACCTTCCACCACAACTATCCCCAAGAAGGTGGAGTTGGACCAAAGATGTAGAGGAAGACCAACCGCTCGAATCCATACCCAGTTAAGGTTTGAGATGCTAAGTAGGATTCTAATGATCGGTGACCACCATTATAGCATCATATGTCTATTTTGCCTATTCTAGTTCCCCATTAAAACATTTCATGCCGTTTTGTCGAACGAAATTCGAAGAGGTATTAGTACTCATCTATGTCATATACTTGAACTCCCTGGACTCCATTTCAAGTTTGTTGAGCCTACAACCTGATGTCTTTACAAGTTAAGAGTGTCTTCATCTCCTGTGGAACTCTCCCCTAAGCATTTGCCCAACATGCCGTTTTCCTCTTTGTTTCTCTTAGTCCATTTGTTCCTGAGAAACATCTCTTTATAGCTGTTCTCCCTCTAGTTTGGTTGAGTAGTCTACGTAGCTTATTTGTAATTAATGTTGTACTATTTCTATTAATGAAATTTTCTATTTTTGCAACTAGAATATTCCATCCCTCCTTGAATGTGCTTTCTGGCAAGATAATTACTGCTCTATCATTTTCCTTTACCAGTAATAACTGAGATGAGTCTTCCATATCGATTGAACTTTTGCGTGAATAAAATGTTGGTTGTATTATCTTCACATTTCCAAGACTTAAAGGTCTTTCCCCTATTCTCCGATGCCTCCCTGAGCCTTTTGCATATCTAAGGCATGGCTCCCTTGCAAGAATCAGCCTGCTCATGTAGTATCTTGTACTCACAATCTAGTCATACCAAATCCCTGATTTAGATTCAGATTTTGTGATGTTGTAAGATATGCCCCCAATTCATGAAAAAAGTACATTGAAATGGAAAAAAGTGGGTTTTAGATGTCTGCTCCAATGGAGGAAGTCCGCCGGAGAGGAGAGAGACTAGGTCCAGAAGGGACCTCAGTAAAGGGTCATTATGGAATGTGCAAGCGACTATGTCTTTACCCCATCTAGTTGGTATCATCTGAACAGATCTCTCTCAATCCATGCTTTATTTGTTGTGCTGAAACACGGGCAGTAAGTTTGGTTGACATTGGAGATCTTTTGAAAGGTGCTGTACAGCTTATCCTTGCAGCTGCCATCCTACTTGGTTGCGAAGTAATTTCCCCTAGTAAAAGCTTATGTCATTCCAAATTACTCGGGAGGAAGAATATTTCAGATATTCTTATGCGCTTCCAGTCTGCCTCGCTCTGCTCCTCTCCCTCTTTTCACATCTTCAGTTCTTAGCAACTCTTAATTTCTGCACTTTTTCACCGTTCAACCAGTCTCAGAACTACACTATTTCCCTAATTCATCTAGTATCCCAAGTTCCATCAGCTTAAGCCAAAACTAAACAACCCTTTTCTCAAAGGTGTTTTCTGGGTAGGATGAGGTTATGTAGGATATTGTACTACCTTTCAAATTAAACTGCATAAGAGAAATATGCATTGTATCGAGATTCTTACACAATTAATTATGCAGATACATTTTCATTCCTAAAATGCCTCTGGGTAAAATTTTCACATAATTTCACCAGGTGAAGTACACACACCAAACTTTCAGAACACAAATTCAACAAGACAAATATAAAATTAAAAATAAAGGTCAATGTAAAGCCATAAGTGGGGTGGACTCAGCAGAAACATATGATTTTAAATGGAGAAACATTGTCAACCAGGATTCATGTAGCCGACTCCAATCTTTTCAGGACTAAGGCATAGTTAAATTTATTCAAAATGCATGATGATGACAAGAAAAGACCATACAATCATGAATTTATAGCCCTACTCACAGCAAGTACACCAAAAGACAGAATGCAAAACTTAAGTAGCTGTTTACCTCATTATTGTTTTCTAAGCACGGGCAGCTGGTAATTCACATGCAAAGTAACATTGATTGGTAGTAACCCACTTTGTTCCTGCTTTTTTGTCCTCCCACATAGCTTGCAGGTAAGAAGTGGAGGCTTCTCCAGATGAATCATATCGGTACATATCAAGAGAGTAAGATGTGTAGCAAGACTACCAAGGACATAATTATGTCTAGCCTGTGATATTTGCTATGCTCATAAACCACTACTAGAAAAATTTTGCACAATAGCCTATTTAGAAAATAGCAGTAGAAGAAACACCGGAACTAGTAACTATTAAATTTTAAGGGAAGAAAAGCACAAATTCACAAACCCAAGGACAAACTAAAAAATTCATATCTTTATACTCACTCCTTCCACTAAATATGACATATTGACTGGATACGGCCTTTAAGATGTCATGAGATCCCCCCCGGTAACTGTCCAGTGGTAACAGTGCTACTTGCGATGTGCAGGTTAAACACACATCTCAGGCTCGAGTCATGTCTCAGACAAAACCTAGTATTTAAGTGAAGAGGTGGAGCCATTACCCATCAAGTTTCGAACCCCCCACCCCAAGTGCTTCTTGACCTCCTCGTCAAAAATCCTAGTTGTGGTGCATAAGCACTAATAATGTAAGCCCTCCAACATCTAGCTTAACCATTTTCATTCCGTCATATTGATCGTCTCAACCTCCACCACTTGCTCCCTAAGGTATCCATCAACTAAATTACGTACTCCATTCCTATCCCTCGAGCCTTCGTAGTACCGCAGCTTAAACCTGTCTACATCCCAAGCCTTCTCCTAGACACAAGCAATGTTAATATTCCATTTGTTGAGAATCTTCAGTAGCTCTATGGATTTCCTTGTCAAAGACCCTAAGCTCCAAGACTCTATAATTAGCCTAGGAGACCTCTTAACTCCTTGCCACTCCTGCCCCTCACCCTTGGCCCCGTCCGAAGACATGACTCTAATTGATCGTCGTTCACCAAAGTTGCTAAAGAAGATGTAAACTAAACAGAAATCTACTAAACAACTAAATCAAGCGTAAAGTTTAACTAGTAGATAGGCAAGATATCAAGCATGATCTACAACTATACTATAAATCAGGAGAAAGCATAGAATGTAAAGAATGAATAGAGGCAATCAATGACAAACACAGACTAAGATGGTCAAATAAAAGAGCACATCGGAAAGGGAAAGGTTCAAAATTAGGGTTTGTCCAATGAAAATATAACAAGAGTCGAGATGTAACCTAGTTTGGTGCGGCAGATCTTGAAGAAAATGAGAAACCTGACTTTGGTCGTCGCCGGTGTTCACTGAAACTCACTATCGGTTGCTGTATGGTTCTGTTCCTGTCAGATCTGGCCTTTATCAGAGAGATTTTCCGCTCAGGCCACTCTTTCTGGCCAAGAATGGTAGTGTCGGTGGGTGGATCTCGCTGGAGGAGATGAGAAAGCAGGAGGGGAGAGGCGAGGGAGAAAGAGAGAGAGAAAGCAAGAGGGTTAGGGAGGAGAGGAGAGAGGGGAAGAGAGATCAGTTACTTGCTGCCGATGGGGCTAGTTCGCCGGTGTTGGCTTTCGAGTGGAGATCATGAAAGCCAAGAAAATAGAGCGTTGAATGTGAGAGGAGAGAGAAAGAGTGCGCGTTGGGTATGAAAATAAATAGTTAATTAATTATTATTAGTCAATTAGTTAATAAGTTTACGTACCCTTGTTTTTGCTATGCCACATGATGTAACAAGGAGGCTTTTTCCTCTCTGTTTAATAATAGATGGTTCTTGAATTTTTTGTTGAAAATGGATATAATAAAAAGTTGGCACAATTTAGGCTTACGATAACTTAATTTAGGAGACTACCAAAGAAATTAGTGAAATAATTAAACAGCAAACCATGTAATAATTAAATAATTACCTATTTGGTGTTTAGAGATTAATTGATTCTTTGTTTCATTAATTGTTGTTTAGATATTAATTGTATCTTCAGCTGATCATGAATGATGCAATAGCAAACCATTAGATTGCTGGAATCAACTTTGTAGATAAAAGTATACTTCATAAATGAGGTTGCTCTTCTGGCAGCAACACTCCACTTTGAACCACAAGCTTGGGAGTTCAAGTACTGGGTGCAAAGTGCAAAAAGGGTCACTGTTGACTTCTGGGCTGGAGGTTTACTGGGTGGGATTTAGCATATCGAAAGAAAGGAAGATAAGAAAAACTTCAGATTTTTAAATAAAGAATTGATTATATGCAGCAGTTATTTAAATAAATTAATAAGATGCAGACTAATCTATAAGCAGTGGCATGTTTGGGATCCCCTCATTTCAGATCTCTTATTTGAAACATTTGTGACTCTGTCAACTTTTTATGCAGATGGATTTATGATGAATCAAAAGGGCTATTTCGTGATGTCTCTTGTTGATAGGGGTCAGCTGATAATTATCTTTCTATTGCAACTGCTATTGGCTTGTGGCTTCTGTCAGGTAAGTGAGATGTGGCACATCTGTTTGAGTTTTAGCCATCTTTCTCCGTTAATAATGGAAAATATCTGGTCTTTTGGTTGCCTGTTTTGCGCCCATCCCTTCATCCGATGTTGGCGCTAGTTTTGTGGGCCAGGGAACGGTGTGTATGCATGCATTAAATCAAAGGAATCTATCAGTGTGGCACAGATTGGAAACCTCTATCCCAAAACTATGAGCATGTCATAGACGTTATTGTGGATCACTGTATCTTCTCGACCTAATAGATGTATGGTGTCCACCTAATTATATGTCACATCCCAAAATATCCCCTAGACATTACTGGCAACCACTTACACCTCGTGTTGGGTGACCCAAATAATTATACAATTACTTAAATTATCTAATAAGCACAAAGATGAAATTAAGCAGCTCCAACGCCCACTAATATTCATTAAAAAGTGGGATAATGATCCAATCAAAATCATATACAATTTTATTAAAAGAAGGGTCACTTAACAAAATATTTGTAGCCCAAGTCCCACAATAAGACCATGAAACATCTAATAGAGTTGCATGAGTTCAACTGTCTAGCCAAATCCCAAGAAAAGAAGACATAAGCTATAGATAGATAAAGCTGAAATAGTAGCCTCCTTGGACAAACATAATCCACACAAATGAACTCATCAACCACTAGTCCACCTTTTGCAATAGTATCCGCATAGACATGCAGGTAAGGAGTGAGCTTTATATGTGTGTGTGTGTATAACTTAGTAAGTTCCTCGACTTGCTGCTTTAATACCCTTGGAACAAGAGTTGGAATATACATCTACACAACAAACACATGATGATATTCTCGTTAATATATTTCATAAAGTAGAGCTCAATAAGTCCAAACAATTATTCAAAAAGGACAGTACATGTTTCAACTCACTCCACACTCAAAGCTTGTCATAAACGGTAGTGAAGGAGATTGGCCCATCACCACAACAAGTCCACGGCAATATGTATAATGCTCCAAAAGTATATTAAGGCAACATATATAAAGCCCCTAACATATTATGACAACATGAATATGCCCCTACATATTATGACAACTATATATGCCCCAGTAACCATACCACGATAATGAAGAAAGATATCAAATATCACACCATATATAACTTATAAAATATTCGATATTCTTCACAAAATAGCTTATCTATGGCTGATCAGAGAACACCAATTCTGCAAGCACACGCTTTGTCCCAATACATGGACTAGGCAGGAAAAACACATTTTTCAAAGCATATTTGAAAAGCAAACACTAAAGCTTAAAGTCTCACTTACCTTGCTAATGACAAGTTTCACAACCTTGCACGTATAGGACACCAACCAAAACATCCCCCCATTGCCTGAATCTATGCAAAAATATTGATTAACGATATCAATTAAGCCTCAAAATACCTAACTTTTAAGCTTAGAGCTAAATTTTAATATTTCACCCCTTCAAATCATGAATATTAACATTAAAAGAAAAATTTGATCCAATTGTTAACACTCAATTGGTGAAAAATTTGATAAATATATTAACGCTCTATTTCTAGAAATAATACTCAAACTTTGTATCAATAGATTAAGGTGAAAATCCCAAAAGTGACTTCAAACAAAGAATGCAAAATAGAGGCTTCACTGTTTACCAATAGTTTCTGAAATGTTTACACCTTTACTGCTGATTTGTACTTTTTCAAAGCCAAAGATCACAAATAACACATGTTTTTACACTCATCCATCATTCCTATAATCATAGTCCTCCATTATTAACCAATCATTAGTCATGCGCATGACCTCGTCATCTAAGGCGGCAGAGATGCCAAACACGCTATATTGTGACATTCTACTGACTACTTATCCTTGGCAAAATCATTAGTTAATCGTTTTATCCAACCTCTTGTTCTCATTAATGGCAGTTTCTTGACTATGCCAGTACTACAATGAAATATCTAATTATGCTGAAGAGCCAAAGAAATCTCAATACCTATACCAGACCTCTATTGTGAATCCCCCAAAATTCTCCTACGCGGCTGCTGACTCTTGTGAGAAGCATCGCCCTAAAAACAAGACATTAGATTGTATGAGTAGGGTATGAGCAGTCTCAATGAGATGCCTATTCTTCCTTCCAACTACCCAATTTTTAAGATGTGTAAGGAAAAGATTTGATGACTGATCCCATGAGAGTTCATGAACTGTTGCAATGGAGAAGATGAACACTCTTTGGGGTATTATCTCTAGAAAATGTGCGGATAGAGACCCTAAATTGATTTTGGATTTCAGCATGGAAGGTTTGGAAAATGGATAGCGTCCGATTAGAAGTGTTGGTACCTAAAAGGCTAAGATATAATAGAACATTTCAAGTATTGACTGAGGTGAAATACTTTGGGAGGGAACTCCACATGTGGGAACTTTCACCTTTTCAGAAATATATTATTATCGTGTTTTAAGATGTACTATTCCTGACTTATGTTGCTTCAAAATTCTTCTCTTCTTAGCTTATGTTGTTTCAAAATTCTTCCCGGGCCCATTATGTTGTGTTGGTCCACTTTTTAAAATACTCCCAGACACCTTTACCGAGGTAAACTTCTAGTGGTCCCTTCTGGGCCCTAGAATCCCTTTTCGGCGATCTTCCATTGCCGGAAACACGTTCTCGCCTTCCTCCTTCCCTGTTTTTTTTTTAAACTTTTCCTGTCCGTGCTCCTTTCTTTGCGACTATGGGGGATGATACCATCTATTTTGCTGTGGGATTCAAATCATATGACATTACCAGGGTAGTGTCTAGAGCAAAAACTTGGTATAACTGGGTAGAGAGAGGTCGCAATCGGATTACGAGGATGAGTATTAGCCAGAAGTCGATGGAATGGCTAGTGTACACCCTCAAGGAAGCTTCGAAAAGCCATGGATACTCTGTGCGCAGATGGAAGTGGAGGGACCATTTTACAAAACTGTTTTGCGCTAGGAACTACAACAAATCTGGTCGGTATATTAGTATTTTAAAGCTGCAGGACAAAAGGAGAGCAGTCATCTTCATACTTGATTCATAAATGCTAAGACCCATCACACAGTTAAAGCTTCACATAGGGTAACCGTGGAGGGTTTATTATATTCAGGCATCGTCAGGAACAATAAATGGTTTACAAGGGAACTAAATAGTGCGAGGATTCAGCAGAAAGGAAATTTGCTTATTATATCAGAAGATATTTCAATAGCTCAGAGCGAGTCACTAGCAAAGAGTGTTGTCGGTTCCCTTCCAGAGGAGATCCCTGGTATCACCTTATCAGAGATTCAGTGCTGGGTCGCTAGCACATGGAGACAAAATCATGGTGTCAATATCTTAGATTTGGGGGGTGGGTGGGGGAATCGATTTCTCTTCGAATTCCCCAACATAACAGCGTCGACCACATAGTAAGGGGAACTGGTTCTGGAAATCGCACAAATTCAGTCTCCAATGGTGGTCGCGGACCTCAAACACCATATCTGAGAGACGAGAGCAAGTCTGGATCAGAATATTTCGTCTCCCTCTCTATCTATGGTCTAAAAATGTCTTCCGTGAAATGGTGAACCTTTGTGGAGGGTGGATCTGTACGAAAGAAGAGACGTAGTTACGTAATCACCTCAAATGGGCAAGGCTGAAGGTAAGAGGAGATGGGGAATCGATTCCGAGTACAGTGGAGTTGACCCAGGGAGGTTTGACTTTCAAAGTGCAAATATGGATAGAGACTCCGGCAAGAGTGACCTCAGACGTATGGAGGAGAGAACTCAATAATTTCCAATGGTTTGAAGAATCGTCCAGTCAAAAGGGAAAAGATAGCCTTTTAGGCTTTACAGAAGTGACTGGACACGTGGGGTCTTCATATGATCCAAAAATTTCAAAATGGTCAGTTGTTCCAGCACATGCAATCACATGCAAGCCAAAGGCCCACCACTCAATTCCCCCTAAAAAACCATGCCTGGTGAATAAAAAAAATAGTGGGCCCAGATCTTTTGGCCCAATCTATTTCAAATGGGCTGACGGTAGAAAATTCTCTCTTTTGTCTGACCCAATTGTGGTGGAACTTGAGGCTAACTTAACTGGCTCCTTTCCTCCTCCTCAGACAAAAGAGTTAGTAAAAGAGCAGGGGATCTTCTCTCAAGAGGAAGAAAAGTTGGAGAAGAGAGTAGCAGTGTAAAAGAGCAGGGGATCTTCTGTCAAGAGGAAGAAAAGTTGGAGAAGAGAGTAGCAGAGATAACAATGGGGAATATTCTAGACACTTCTGTGATTCCATGGCAACAGAAGAGTACATGTAGTGAGGGAAGCACCCTAAAAACACTGAAGCAGGCAATACAAGCTTGTTTCCTTTTGTTGAGGCCGTGCCTCTTAACTAACTCAGCCCAGAAGAAGAAGATGATCCAGAGTTCAATGTCCCAATGTGGATCCACCAGAAGATCAACAAATTGGCCAAGGAATTTGGAGTTGACATCAAGGGTTGCAAAATTGAAGCTTTATCTTTATTCATGAGGATTGATGGTATGAGGAAAACAAACAAGAATGAGAAGGTGAACACCAACGACTCAACACTAGCAACAAAAGGGTCAAAAGGATTGAAAAGCTTAGAGTGCGGCAGCACTTTCAGAAGTTATGGCACAAGAAGCAAAGGGGGACACATCGTTTCAAACTCCCAATGCCAGTGAAGATAATCTCATGGAATGTGAGAGGCCTTAACCAGGCAAACAAGAGGT
>JAOTQJ010000011.1:5605258-5615439 GCA_025642045.1 Solanum sejunctum | reverse complement strand
ATAGGTTTGAAGATCTCCTTATATACTCTCTTAAAATTGTAATTAGGAACCTGTAATATGTGGTGGCAGGTTCTATCCTTTTAGAACTAGAAATACAAATCGTTATCGTCTCAAAAAAAAAAACCGAATAGCAACTCAGATCTATTTTTTGTCAAGAATATCCACGTTCACATGGAATAATCATCAATGGAACCGACGAAGTAACAACATCCCAAGGTAGTACTGAACCGATTAAATCCCCAAATATCTGAATGAGCTAAAGAGAAAGGCGACTCTGGGCTAGATGGTTTCGCCATGGGTTTCTTCATCAAATGTTGGAGGTGGTGAAGCAAGATATCATGAATGCCTTCCAAAATTTTTCATTACCAAGAAATGTTTGAAAGAAATTTCAGTGCCACATTCATAGCTTATAAAAGGAAAAAATTGCTATTGAGCTTAAGGGGTTTTTAGGCCTATTAGTTTGATAGGCAACATTTAGAAGCTGTTTTCCAAAGTACTAACAGAGAGGTTGAACGGGGTGATGGCAAAGCTTGTTGATTCTCAATAAATGACTTTTATTAAAGGAAGACAAATAGTGGATTCTGTCTTAGTAGCTAATGAAGTGGTAGTTCCAGACTAAAACGGAAGAAACTAGGAATTATTTTCAAGCTAGACATTGAGAAAACAAATGACCATGTTAACTGGGAAATCTACTGAGCTTATTGGAGAGGATGGGCTTTGGGCAGAAAAGGATACATTGTATCAAATATTGCATTCAACAGTGAGATTCTTAGTGCTAATTAATGGGTTGCACCAACAAGGTTCTTTAGAGCACAACAACAATTTCTGGTTGACATGGTAAACAATTTGCGCTTAGTAGCTATTGAAGGTCTCATTAACATGGTTAAAACAACAAATACAAATGGTTAGCTGAATGATTTTGATGTGGATAGAGCTGGAAGGGAAAGTGTGGAGATGACTCATCTTACATTTTTTGTGATGCTGAAGAACAACTACTTAAATTTCTGAGGGTATTTCTGGCTCTTTTTGAAGGGATATCTAGATTACACATTAGTTGAAGGAAAAGCTTTTTGTATCCCATCATTGGTGTTACAAATATGGGAGTTTTAAATGCAATCCCCTGCCAACTGTATACCTTGGAATGCTTATTCAAGCTAAGTCTAAATCATCTGAAATCATGAATAATATGATTGAGAAATGCGAAAAGAAATTGATCAGATAAAAAAATGTCTGTATTTGTCACTGGGAGGTTGAGTAACACTCATCAGTTTAGTTCTAAAGGCAGTTAGAGTGAAATGGTTACGGAAGTATACAAATGAAGCAACTTTTGTAGGGGTGAAGTAGTTGACGCGAAATATGACGAGGAGGATAAGTGGATGACCAAGGACGTTTCTACAAATTATGGAGATCCATTAGAGTTCTTTGGAATGATTTCAGCAGCATTACCAAGATCAAAATGAAGAACGGGAAAAGACGTGACTTTTGGAAGAATTATTGGCATGAGACAAACAACCTTGAAATGCTCTTTCCAGACATAACATCCTAGTGCTACGCCAACAAAGAGCTATAGCAGATTGTGGACACGTGAAGGCTGGAGGTTCACTTTCAGAAGACAGCTCAATTATTGAGAAATACAAAGAGTGGCTGAATTTTTCACCTTCTTGAAATTCAATGGACTTCAAGAAGGTGATGATGAACTAGGGTGGAAGGTTAGTGATGATGGCTTTTCAAGGTAAATAAAGCTTACAGTATTTTGGCTTTTGTCTAAGGATGCAGTTCTTACTCGTGACAATCTGATGAGGGATACCATTTTGTTCCAAATTTTTCATCTGTGGCTAAAACAGAGAATCTGATGAGGGATACCATTGTGTTCCAAATGTTTCATTGGTGCTGAAAAAACAGAGACAATAAACTATCTATTTCTACATTGCAATACACTTGGATCATTCCCTCAAGCTATTGATGCTCTAAATAGCTAAGTGTATGTAGTCTAAGAAAGGAAAGAGAACAGAAAAAATTCATAATTGCAAGAGTATGCTATATTTGCAATATCCTGGAAAAAGTTAAATCTTTTTCCTAGTATAAGGTATTCCTCAAAAATTCAAGGAGTGTTCTTATGTGTTTACTGAAAGATCAACTCTTTTGTACAACTAAAAGCAGCAGGATAAAATTGGTAGAGCAGTAGGATATTTGCACCTATTGGACATTTGTTCCCTTAAAAAATGGTTTATCATGTGTACGTAATTCTTCTTGTTGTAAATTTCCATTGTGAAGTTGTCTCTTGCTCCCTTTCACTTGCCATGTTAACCAGCTTAATTCTCCTTTTTGTTTTTTCAAGTTTACATTTACATTGGTAATCTTGTGAATTCAATCTTCTGTTTGATTATTTGGATTCTAGACTTCAATTGCCTGAAGGTTTGCATCGACTACAACATGTTCAGGTTGCTAAACTTGTTATATTGGGAGTAGGGAATTAGAGTAGCCGTAACGGGATGAAAGTTTATAGAGTGAACCAAGATTTTTAACTAGTAGCGAGGTTATTGAAATCTCATGTTTTCTTCCAATATTGCGAATTAGCTTTTTCTAGGGTTACTCATGATTTTAATACTCTAAAATGCAGCTTGTTGCAGCACTGGTGGCCCTTGACATTTGTGGAGGGAAGTTCAGATGGTGTACAATATTTAGTTTTAGTTCTGCTCTGTATCTTTCTCCTGGTAGTTGTGTCCTGCCCCTCCAGGTTTCTTTTATATTTTTGTTACCATCATAGCAATTTCAAAAGGTGAGAAAAGTAGGTTGATGAATGTCATTCATCCAGCAAAGTATGAAATAAAATGTCATTTTAAAGTAACACAGCTCTCAACTCAGCTGTGAACCCCCCCTCCCCCCCCCCCCCCCCCCCCCCCCCCCAACACCCCTGGATTTGTGCTGACACCTATCAAGACTCTTATTTGCAGCGTTGATCGGATATCTAGAAGACTTTATATACTGCCTTGTTTCCTTAATTTATTTTGTTCTATATTTGCTTCTCTTCCAAGTCCAAACGAATGCTATTTGTACTAGTTACATATAATCAACTGGTGAGAGCCTGTTGAATTAATGGTCAGTTGCTTGTTACGATGAGAAAGTTTGTGGACTAGGTTCAAAAATGCTCGGGTTGGTCTTGATATTTTGTCTTTCGTAGGAAGAGTCTTGCAAAAATACTTTTTATTCATTTAATGAAAATTTTTACAAAATTATCCTCCATGTTAACAAAATAAAGGAAGATTATATTTTGAAATTAAATGAAATTAAAAAGATTATATTTTTTTTCCCTCGTTTCTCACTTTTTTCTTTTACGTTTTCTTTTGCTTTTTTGTCCTTTCATTTTTTGTTATCTATTTCTTTCTTTTTCTCATGTTTTTTCTTTCTTTTTTAAAATTATGAAATCATAAGCAATACTTATTTTATATATTTTATTGTTCTTTTAAATAAAATGATTCCTAAATTTAAGCGTCAAGGTCCAAGATAATTTTTTTGTCATGTTTATTATTTTAAATATATATGATTAGAAATTTTATGAGATATTTTATAACTCTTATTTTGGAGACAATACATAATATAAAAACTTGTAGAGAACAAATCCCATGGATAAGAGTTGAGTCTTTTTTGTGTTTTGATTCATGAGATACTTTGTAATTCTTATTTTAGAGGTAAGATCGAGACAAAGAACTTTACAAATTTTGCTCTATAGGCAAAATTTGACACTAGGACATGGTTTATAATTTTTGTTTTTTAGTTCAAAGCTTACAAACACCAAGTTAAGTCCCAAGGTCAAGTCTTGGCATTATTACATTGCGTTTTAATTTATTAGATGCTCTATAATTTGTTCCTTAGAGATAAGAATTTGATCAATAACTTTACAACTTAAGCTCATGGGCAAGGCTTAACGATTACATTTTGTATTGATTTATTATATATATATATATATATATATATATATAACTTTTTTCAATTAGTTCAAGGGCTTCAAAATAACAATTTAAGTCCTTTGGACAAGAATTGACAATGTCACATTGTGTTTGATTTATTAGATACTCTATAGCTATTACTCTGAGGTAAGACGTGTTAGTCCAAGGACTTTAAAGTAACAAATTAAGCCCCATGTGCAGGATTTGATATTGTCATATTACACATTGATTTATGAGGTGTACTATAATTCTTGCCTTGGAAGCAAGCTACAGACCAAAAATTTTACAAGTCACACTTTATGAGTTAGACTTGACACTATTAAATTGTGTATTAATTTATCATACGTTCTATAACTCTTGTCTTTTAGTCCAAGTACATCAAAACAAGAAGTTAAGTCCCATAGACAAGACTTGATGATATCACATGGTATTTTAATTTATGAAATATTTTATGACTATTGCCCTAGAGGTAAGACTTGTTAGTCTTAGGATTTTCAAGTAATAAGTCAAGTCTCACAATCAAGACTTAATACTAATTACATTATGTCTTGATTTATGAGATGCTCTATAAAAATTGCCTTATAGGCAAGACATAGATCAAGAACTTCAAAAGTTACGACCCATGATAAAACTTGAGACTACTACATTATATCTTGATTTATCATATATATAACTCTAATCTCTTAGCTCAAGGGCTTTAAAATAAGTTAAGCTCCATGAGCAAGATTTAACAATTTAACATAGTATTTTGTTTTATGAGATACTCTATTGATCTAGAGGTAAGATTTATTAGTTCAAGGACTTTCAAACAACAATTTAAGCTCATGGGTAAGTTTTATTAGTTCAAAGACTTCCAAACAACAACTTAAGCCATGGACAGTGGCGTACACAAAATTTTTTTGTAAGAAGTGTCACTATTTAAAATAAAAAATAAAATAATATGACACACATACTTTTTAAGAAAATAAAATATAAATAAAATACAATTCATATTCCACTACTATGCCTTTTTCTTAAAAACAATTAGTTTTAAAAAAATTATTAAAATGAGTTTCAAGAATTATTTTTAAAAAATATATTCAAAATACATTTTTAAAAAATAATAATATTAAATATTTATAATTTTATAAGAAGGGTGAATGGAAACTTCATATGTAGCTTAAAATTTAAAATGTATAAAAATGACAGTATATAGGTTCAAACTTGCAACCTTACCCATGAAATTATCACTCATAATCAAACTAAGGTAAGTGCACTTTTGTTTCAAGAAGTGGCACTTTATTAAATCTATCCTATATATATTCTTTTCCTTTAATTATATATATATTAAATTTTTTTCGTTGAAGCAGTGTCACGTGACACCCCTTGGTCCTTCATAGATGTACCCCTGCCTATGGGCAAGACTTGACGCTATCACATTGTGTATTGATTTATGAGATGCTCTATAACTCTTGTGTTAGAGGCAAGACTTAGACCAAGAACTTGACCCATAGGGAAAACTTGACACTTCTATCGTGTCTTGATTTATCATGTATATAACTTTTTCCTCCTAGTCCAAGCACTTCAAAAGAACAGGTTAAGCCCATAAAAAGACTTGACAATATCACTTTTTGTTTAGATTTATGAGATACTCGATAATTATTGCTCTAGAGCTAAGACTTATTAATCCAAGGACTTCCAAACAACAAGTTAAGCCCCATGACCTATGTTACGATCCAGGCTAGGCTTTAGACGTAACATGACGAATGAGGACCCCAAGAGACCCTCAAACAAGTGTCTTAGCATTTATTCAAGCATCCATATATAATAAAAATAACTATAAAGCGAAAACTAAGAGAATTGAAACTAAGGGACATAACATAAGGTATTTGCATAAGAAATAGTGTAGCAACATACATTCATATATGTGTCCAACAATACCTCTAATCATAAATCAGGCGGAGGCTAGGCATGGTCGTAGCTGTCATGATCCAAATTGGATCACGACTAAAGGAAATGAAATAAAGTGGAAATATTCACAACATATCCAAATAAATTTCAAAACCTGAAATCATGAGTATAAGAACATTTAAAATAGTACTGAAGAGTAAATACAACTATTTCAAATAAAAATACAAAATTGTCTCATAATATTTGATACACTGTCTAAAATAGAAATCTCAAAGATCGACAACAACTCAAAGCCTGAGCCTCACCGCTAAGATCTATATAGATGGATAATAACTCAACTAGAATGAATCAACTATCCTGTGCGGGTCTCTGTGCTCGATTTGTAGGGAGAAAACAAAGTAGGGGTGAGTACACCAAAATGTACTCAGTAGATTTAACCGACTGAACAAGAGAAATTCAACAAGTATTTAGTAATGAAGAATCTTAATACCTACATAAAAAGGGTTAATGCACAACAAAATATACATAATAACGAGAATAATCAATGATGAAATGCACAAGTCACATATGAATGCAAAGTTTCTCAACCTTGCCACCTTAATGTGGTCAAGGGGTGTTATAATATCTCAACATTATCATCTTAACGTGGTCAAGTGGTGTCATAATATCTCAATCTTGCCACCTCAGCGTGATCAAGAGGTATCATAATATCTCAACCTTGCCATTCCTTCGTGATCAAGGAGTGTCATAGTATCTCAACCTTGCCACCCCAACATGGTCAAGGGGTGTCATAATATCTCAAACCTACCACCTCAGCATAATAAAAAATATGAATAAATGTACAATCTCACCCTTGCCACCTCGGCGTGGTCAAGGGATGTCATAATATCTCAACCTTGCCACCCCAACATGGTCAAGGGGTGTCATAATATCTCAATCCTGCCACCTCAACGTAATCAAGATATGAATAAATGTACAATCTCACCCTTACTACCTCAGCATAGGCAAGGAATTCCATAGAAGGTTGTACAACATCTCAACCTTACTACCTCAGCATAGTCAAAGAGTGGTATATATATATATATATATATATATAAAATGTAAATGCATGTCCATGCCACAAGTCAAAATGTGTAACAACAATATAATGAGATAATCGATAAATAATCCTCATAGGATCAGAAGGGAGAAAGGGGTGTGCCACATGTTACAACTAGAACCACAAGTTTTCAACAGGTCTTAATTTTTCATAATTTTACAATAATCGAATATACTAAATCTCCCCGGTCCACAAGTTTTCAGTTATATATAAAGGTCCACAATGTTTCAAGACCAGTCTTGCCACCTTAATGTAGTCAAGGATTAACATAAATTCTATGAGAGGTGAATGCATGTCAACGTTACAAATTGAGGTATGTAATAATTTTATGATAAGAATAGGATACATAATCATCCTAGAGTCATGGAAAATAATAACTAGCACCTCAATTAGTACCAAAACACATTATCATGCCTTAGGTTATCACAATTAAATTAATAGCCAATAGTATCAACAGTAATAGACCTCACTCATCCCAAAATATGCACATGAATCCCAAAAGTATCTCAAGACGTTACAACCATTATATAGAAATGTCTTAAGTATCACAGTATCTCAAGTAATACAGATGCAACAGGAGATGTATGCATGTCAAAGCCCCAATTCATGTATATACAATAACAATGAAAATAATAAGGGATGCAATTGTCATAACATAAAAAAGGCTTTGTCAAGTGCATCAACTGGTACCACAAGGCCATCGACATGTCTCACATCATCATCCTCTCATCAAATATCAGAACATCGATGAAAATCGAACTCTTCAAGTCCCAAAAACTTTTAAAAATAAAATTTTAAAAATTTCATTCTTTTATCTCCTCGCTCCCCCCTTCCCCACTGAAAAATTTTAAAATTTATTTTTGAATAATATTTTAAATTTTGAAAATTTTATTTTGTTTACCCTATCGGTACCTACCCCCAACCAGCCCCACCCCTGCCTCACACACAAAAAAATTATTTAAAATTTTATTTTAAAAGAATTTCAAATTTTAGATTTTTTTTTTGTTTTTTACTCTCACCACCACCCCACTAGTTCCCCCCAACCCAAACCAAAAAAAAAGTTAAATATTTATTTTTAAAAGTATTTCAAATATGAAATATTTTCATGTCAGAAATTATTTTTTACTCTTCAACTAAAAATAAAAGATATTTCTAAAAAAATAATTTCGTTTACTAACTAAAAAATAAAAAAAATATTTTTCGCTCACCAATAAATAGGAACCAATTTATGTGTCAAGAAAATATTTTTCTCCATACCAAACACAACTATAATATAGATAGTAATTCATACTTTGAATATAAGAATATACATTATACAAATGCAAGTAAAGAGTTTTTAAACAAATTGAAATTGAAGATTAAATTAAGTTTACTTGAAAGTTCTTCTAAAATGGATTAAGACTTGAACGGGTAAAGATTAATCTAATTTAAATTATTTAAAATTAATCCATAAAATTTCGAACGAATTATATATATGTGAGTCCCTTTTATATTATAGTCAAATTCAATCATAACAAGCAAAAGTAATCTGTAAATGTTTTGGTGGAAATACATAAAAGGTGTGAGAGGTTAGAAACCCCTCACAAGAGAATTCCAAAAATGTGATCATCAGGCTTCGTAAAAGAACTAATTTTAAACGCAAAAAATACGAGCAATTGCTAAAAATAAATACATGTGGATGTTAGTGAAAGAGAGATTCTATATTTTATTAGTTCACCATATTTTTTGAAAAAAAATAGAAAGAAAAGAAAAAGAGAAAGAGAGAAGTTTGACATGTAATATCGTAATTGCAAAAAATAAATATATGTGGATGTTAGTGATATAATTTTTTAGTTCACCATATTTTTTGAAAAAAATAAAAAGAAGAAAAGAGGAGAATTTGGAATGTAATATTGTTGGAGATGGATAGTGGGACAATGAAATGCGAAACTACCTTGAAAGGCAAGGACGTAGGTGGCCGAGACGAAAGTCAAAAAAGAAACTGTTTTATATTATTTCTTTTCTTCCTTTCTTCGTTGAAAAGAACAGATTTTGCGCTTCTTTAATTTCTCACATTAGGTCAATAAAAAATATTTTGTAAATTTTTTAAATTAACTTTTTAAGATAATTATATATTGATGTATCTGTTTCAATTATAATTTTATAATAATTTTTAAAATATATATAAAAAATATCACATAATTAATTTGAGATTAAAAAATAATTTATATTGATTATTTGATTGAACAGTTTTCGATGAGCTAATAAAAAATAATTTTTAAATTTTTTAATTTAATTTTTTTAAGACAACTACATATTGACATATTTGCTTCAATAATTTTATAATATTTCTTTAATTACTTTAATTATAATTTATAAAATATATAAAAAATATCTATCAATATTATACTAAAGGTTTATAGTGAATTGAGCACAACATTCCATCCTCAAACAGATGGTCAAGCGGAATGCACCGTTCAGACACTTGAAGATATGTTGCGAGCTTGCGCATTAGACTTTAAAGGTAGTTGAGTTGATCATTTGTCACTTATTGAATTTGCCTATAATAAATAGCTACCATTCAAGTATTAAGATGACACACACAAAAAAAATTTATTTCTTATTTTAAGGTCAAAAAAATAATATCGAAGAAATATATATGTCACTTAGGTTTGAGTAAGGGACTTAGGGGCGTGACCACTAGTAATAAATAAAGGAAAGGTTAGGCTCAGATTTTTTTCCTTTCGTGTCCACTTTGTTTGTGGAGGAAAGGCGAGTAGGGTCAATTTTGGAAAAGTGTCTATATACACTTTATTTCTCCCTTCAGTCTGCTTCCTTCCCCTGCAACCAGTTATCATCTTTGCTGCGTCAAGGTAACTCTGACACTTTCATCCATTTTTTTCCGAATGCTAATTGTTTATGATTTAATATAGGGTTACTTTTGGTGGATCCTGTTCGGTAGCACACATGCAACTCAATTCTGCTTTTTCTAGCAAGAATTCTAGTCTTAAAACAGATTTAAAAGGTTTTTCCTAAGAAAATGGACAAAGTGATCACCTTTTCTGCTCTTAGTAGCTACTGAAGGTCCCATTAACATGGTTAACAATCTGCTCTCAGTAGTTGTTGAAAGAAGTGTTTTTGTGTAGAGCTTTGGAGTCGTGAGTTGTGAGTTGTGAGTTGTTTGAATCATACAACATTGTTGGGCTCTTGTATCCAAGAGGAAACAAGTCAAGTGTATTATGCCGCAGTGAGCTTGATTCTCCTTA
>JAOTQJ010000011.1:5587663-5600446 GCA_025642045.1 Solanum sejunctum | reverse complement strand
GAAAACCTTGGGGTGATATGTGTAATTACTATTTAATAAACTGAAATGACAAAAATAATTAATTATATGAATTTTTTATATAAAATATTACTTTCAGTTTGGATGTTCTTTTATTTTTATGACTAAAAATTTAGGTGTTCATAATTTCTAACATGTGAAATGTGCAAAACTTATATAAAAAATATATTTGGGTGTTCTTACTAATATCATGCGCACTTAGAAAAAATCATAAAATAAAAAATAAAAATAAAAAATTTATAACCTTTTATATCTCATTTGGGTAATGATTTTTTTAAGAATACTAACTTAAGAATTTTATGTTGATCCATGTTAGAATATTAAATTAACAATAATTTATCAAAAAAATTATTATTAATAATAAAAAACAAATTTTTTTCTCTATAAATGAGTGTGGTTGCACATTTTTGTGGAGACACTAATTTTTTCTTCAAGGATGCGGTGATGCACCATGACCCAAATGAGTTTAGTAATTTTTCTTCTTTTAATCCAAATGAAAATTTGCTTACAGACAATTCTTAAGGTGTAGAGAAGGCAATCATGTCTCTAATGTCTAGACGAAAAATGCAGTGACGCATCTAAGTTGAGACTTATAAAATTTATTATTTTATAAATTAAAAAAAATGAGCAAATTAAGGTTCATAGACGCAATTTATCCTAAAAAATAATTTAATACAAGTATAGGTTGATAAAAGCGACCGTGCTAGAACCACGGGACTCGAGAGGTGCCTAACACCTTCCCCTCGGTCAACAGAATTTCTTACCCGATCTTTGTTTTCGCAGATCAATAAAATAAAGAGTCAACTTTCTTTTGATTAGGGATAAGATAAGGTGACCTGGAACACCAAAACTCAATTCCAAGTGGCGACTTTGAATAAATAAAATAGAATTCCTTTTCAATAACGTCACTTTAATTGGAAAAACTCTCTTTATCAAAACCTCGCATGTGGGGAAACAATAGGGGTGTGACAGACTGATCCTGGATAATGGGAATTAGATTATCAGGACCCTCCTAGATAATGAGACTTAGTGTAGCAAGACCCTCCTGGATAATGAGACTTATATTAGCAGGACTCTCCTGGATAATGGGATCAGGACCCTCCTGGATAATAGGACTTAGTGTAGTAGGACCCTCATGGATAATGAGACTTAGTATAGCAGGACCCTCCTGAATAATGAAACTTAGATTAGTAGGACTCTCCTGGATAATGGGATCAGGACCCTCCTGAATAATGATTCTTAGTGTAGCAGGATCCTCCTGGATAATGAGACTTAGTGTATCAAGACTTTCTTGGATAATGAGATTTAGATTAGCAGGACTCTCTTGGATAATGGGATCAGAACCCTCTTGGATAATGGTACTTAGTGTAGTAGGACCCTCCTGGATAATGGGATTTAGGCTAGTAGGATCCTCTTAAATGATCGGCCTAGAAGGAACCAATTTAAGCTTCGCAATCAATGAAGTTACTTGAATAAGCCAGAAGCATATGAAGAATGCATCGCAATGAAGCTCAAGTCATCCAAAATCTTGAATCAAAGCTAAGTGTTCTCCTTTATTCATGCCCACAAAATTTTCTTTGCTATAAACTAGGGCAAAAATTTTGTGCTATTATTTTTGTGTGTTTTTATTTCAGGAATCTATTTGCAGAAGAAGGTCAATTCACATGTCAAGCTCAAGATCGTGTCTATAAAGCAAAGTATCAATAAAAGGATTTGATAATTTTTATTCAATCAAAATCTTTGAAGCTCATTTTATAACTTTTAGCTTAATTATTCAACTTTGAAGCTCATTTGATATTCAAATACTAGGAGCTAGTCTTGAAGACAAGGATAGTTTCCAACATCAAGTAGCAGAAGCCTAGTTAGGGAACAAGCTAACCTTCAAGTTCATATGAGATGACATCTCATTATTTAAGAAGGCGTGAAAATCCGAGATGATTCAAGAGAAGCTATATAGATAGGATCTCGTCCTTGCTTTTCTTTTAGCTTTTGTCTTTAATTTGTATGTAAAAATAGGAGCTGTGAACTGGAGCATTGGTGGACTTCACCTTACTTCCAACTCATCACTTCACCTCCTTGAACTACACGTGACCTGATTCCCTTATAACCCGGGATATGTAGGTTGTCCAAAACCAAGACTTGATCGCATCTTTTTGCTCAAAAGTAAGAGCGCAGTCAAAACTTGTCACATTGTCTATTTCTTTGTTTGTAAACTCTTCGTGTTTTCAGTCAAAGAGGGGCAAGCTATAGACATGTAATTTTTGACTGAACCTAAAATTTTAATACCCTTTTATTAACATTAATATATATACATATACATACATAGAGTATATTTATTTATTTATTTTAAAATTTATTTTTTCATATATTAGTAGGTTTGTTTAAAATAATTTGAAAAACTATAATATAAAAAATAGAGTCACATTTTAATGTAAGTTTTATTTTAAAAAAGAAAAAAAATCTAAAAAATATATATTTAATAATCTAGTATTGTTGATATTTCCTTAATCATTTCTTAGTTTTAGCTAGTTAACTTTTCTATATATTGTTTGGACTTTGGTAAAAGTCATAGAACATTTTGGAGAAGACGATATGAGAGGAATGCGGCGAAAATAGTGGATATGTCACAATTAGGAAATGCTAGTAGATTATATAGTGTTAGCTCATTTTTTTAGCTGGGCCGAGTCTGTGTTTGGCCTTGGCGACATTTGTAAGACGTTATTTATTTTATGAAATAAAATAGGAGTGGACCACTCCGTCAAAATTAACTAAAAGTGTAAAATAGGATGAGAGGCCAAAAGGGTGTGTTTTCTCAAGAAGGAGCTTTGTTTTTTATAAAGTGAGAATTTAAAAATGAGGGAAAAGTTGGCAAAAAGAATAAATATAAATGCTGGGTTAAGAGAAAGCCACATCATCAAGCTTTAACATTCTCTCTCTCTATAGTAATATATATAAGATAAGATAACATTAGATAAGATATGGTAAAACAAAAGAAAATTAAACTTTGTTCATTATTACAAAAGAATTTTATTACTCTACTATGTTATTAGAAGATAGTGTAACATTTAGTGATAATACGTAATTAACCATAAAACTGATAAGAAATATTTATAGAACATTTAAAAGGAAAAGATCTTCCAATTTTTTTTTTAAAAAAAAAGAAAGTTGAAAATGATATGACTATTATTTAGAACCACATATAGCAGCCACCTTGTATGTATGTCTCTCATTGAAAAAGTTTTTAAGTATTTTTTTTTGTTGCAGCTTTTGATGAAAAAGGTAAGAGTACTCTTATAAGTATTTTAGTATTATTATGTTTCTTGTTGGAACATGAAGATACTTGGATATATACATGATGTAAAAATTAGAAGAGAGACATGTATACATGTTGCAAGGAGGACATAATCATTCTTTCTTTATTCATTATTTCTCATACTCTAGGTGAACAGGGAGATCCTGTTCATATTACTAGTTCTATTTCAATGCATTTACCCTTGTGACAATTAGTTTGGTTGACTAATTCAACTGAATTTAGTATATATGTATATATAAACTTTTTCAGTTTTTAATTTATGTGATAAAGTTTGATTTGACATAAAATTTTAAGAAAAAAAAGCCTTTTAAAATTTATGGCTTAAAATAGTGAAAGATATTTATTTCATGATAAATCATTTTATTTAAGGTAAAATAAGTATATTCAAATTAAATTGTGGATAAAAAATATAAAATGTGTCTTTTTTGGGAACTGACTAAAAAGAAAAGTGAAGAAAAAATTACGTGGATAAATAAACATATACTAGTTAATTACTTTACATAGCTATAATTTTGAATTAATTACTATTTGCGATAAATATCTAGTTATAATTATAACTTGAGTTTTGTATAATTCGTGTGATTTACACAAATATTGTGAGTGATTATACAAAAGTTGTGTGCGAATCAAATTGTATAGCAAAATATACAAACATTATGAATTGTATATCGAATTATACAAACTTTTTGCACGTAGTGTATAGCGAAATATACAAATACTATACCAATACTATAAATTATATAACAAATTATACAAACGTACACAAATATTGCCAAAATTATACAAATATTGTTATAACTAATAGTTACAAAATGTAATTACCCAAACTGTAACTATGTAGCATAATAAAGATATTTTTGATTGATTATATATGAAAATTCCTCAAAACTGAATTATATAAATCAGAATTAAAAAAAAACTGTAGATTATTGAAATTTAAAACCATAAGTTTAACAGTGGGTATATTCAATACTAGAAAATTTAAATGTTAAATATGTGATGCGTCAATTAATCTCTAATTGGAGAATTTTATTAGTTCAGTTGGTTAACTATCTGAATTTTCACCTTGTTGGTGAAGGTTCGAATCCTCACATTGTAAATTCCCTCCCCATTTTCCCTTTCCCTACCCCAATTTTTTTTTTTTAAAAAAAGGCTCTAATTTTATTTTATTTTTTTTTGGCAATTTCCATCTTTTAGGACAATATGATCGGAAATTACATGTGATTTAGTTATTAAGTTGAGAGTCCTCTATTATTATCCTCCTTTTTGGTCGGGAAGAGACTTTAACCCTTTTTTTCCCATGTAGTTATGAATAATGCTTGATTGAGAAAACACTGTTGGACAAAGTTTTATTTGGTAGACCAAAAAAGGAATAATGCTTTGAAAATTATTGAGAGATGGAAGTTGAAGGATCTCTTATTTTCTTAGTAAGATCAAGTAGTATACTTGTACATTGATTTGTCGTTGCTTTTTCCCATTTTTTGTCTGTCTTGACAATGAAATTTGCATGCATGTCAATCCTACTTTTTCTAGAACTAGTACTTTCTACAACTCCAAGGGTCTTCATATATTTTATTTTCAATCCATATGTATTTATTTGTCTTATCCAATATATGTATGTATTATAAGGAAAATTAATGGAGCAAGAACAACGAATTGTACCTTTTTTGTTGGTGGCGCAGACGTTGTTATTCCACCAATAGATTTTGTCTCAGATCTCATTCCGTTTCACTAGAAACACGGATTTTTGTTCACAAATCAAATGACTTTGTGTGAATTGATGAATTAAAGAATTCCATTTTTTTTTATTTCTCACATAGTTTTTGTTTTTACGATAGTCTTCACAAGTCAGATTGTTTTCAAACTTTCGTTGACTTTTACTACTTTCTAGTTTTTCTTTTTTTTTTTCTCCTCACTTTAGGAGTCAACCACACTCCCTTAGTGGTTGGGCGGTTACAACTGTCAATCCTTATCCTTATTGGATAAGGTTAGACAGTTATTAGTTAACTGCAGCATCACATATTTATACTAGATACACGAATCAAATTAAGATTGGATCAAGTCGGTTCACATGAACGATCCACAATCCCAAAATCTTACATATACTAACATAACAAACTCACTAAAATCTAATAAATGGTGTTTGGTGAAAATAAATTATCCGTAGACCATTTCCTACCAAGTGAGTAAAGAAATTATTTATAAAGAATCTTCGACTAAAACAAACATATCAAGGTAGGTACAAAAAATAGGATGTGGTGGAAGGAATAGTGATGGGTGTCCTATGAGGCTGAATGTAACTTAATCTAGTATGTCCATAATTAAGCTCCTCTTCTCACTTAATCATTTCCTCTTTTTGCAGAAAAATAGGACTGCCAAGAAATGGCAGTGGGCCAAACCATCTAGTACATTGATATATTTAGGAGAAATTGGACAAGAGGTCTATTGCCTCAAAAAACATTTACTAAAAGTAATCTAATTAGGGCAAAAAATCTAACTATACAAAATAAAATGAAAAAAATAACATAATTAGATAAACATATGATATGTATTTATATTATACAACAATAGTTAAAATATATAAAATTTATAGTTATAGTTAAAATTTTGTTGCTATAGTCAGAGTTTTGTTGTTATTTTCTCTCTCCTTTCTCCTATCTTGCAGATATATAATTACAAATGTATACCAAATACATATATATAATTATTTTGACAAATATACATAGTCAATTCGATAGGTATACATATACAATTCGCCTCTTTCCACTCTCGCTCGCCTCTCTCCTCCCTTTCTCGGTCTCGCTCGCCTCTCTCCTCTCTTTCTCGATCTCGCTCGCCTCTCTCCTCTCTTTCTCGATCTGTATTGCTAGATATACAAATATATATATGTATAATAATTACATATATATAATAATTGGCCAGATATACACATACAGTTTGATAAATATACATATAACATTTACCTCTCTCCTCCTTCTCTCGATCTCACTCACCTCTCTCTTCCTCCCCACGACACATAGCTGAGATTATATTATGTAAATATGTAAATATAATTATTTGACCATATTAAATTTCAAACCTAAACTATTTATGAAATTTTTTCTACAAAAAACACTTGAATAACTGTAACACAGCGGTAATTTTAATTTTCATCAATATAACAATAGATCAGTATTTTTTTGATTTTTCGGTTCAATTTTTTGATTTTTCAGTATTTATATATGTTCGGCCCTACTTTTTTCAAGGTTCAAAATAGTTGAATTGTTCAAAGTTCAATATGAATGTTTGAAATTTTTTCATATTTGCTCTCACTTATTGAGATTTTATATTTTTTAGGAGATAAATTACACCACGTATTTACGACTTCACAAAGGATAATAATAAAAAGTATGATTTAAATTTTAGATTTAAATTTTATTTTTCAATATTTCTTTTAATATGTATACATTATCTCATAAATTCAATTAAAATAGTCAAACTCCTTGGATGGTAAATATTCAGTAGCCAAACTCTCCCTGTCTAAAAGAGGAAAAAAAATAAGGAAAAGGTTTTTAATTCATCTTATCCCTTATGCATCAACTAAATTGATGTGTAATGGTCTGGAACACTTAAAATTTTTTTCCATAACTAATAAGTTGCAACATTGTCTATCTGTGTACTATAAGTGACAATATTTCATTTTTATATTATTAACAAAAAATGGACAACAATTGTGTTATGGATCAGATAAGGTCATTTTTAACTAGCAAAATTATGATGTATAATAAATAAAGGTTTGTTATCGTTCATTTTTATACATTCTGCAAAAAAAAAGGTTGAAGGTCTAGTGCATATTTACTTGGATTAGTACTGATGGAAGGCTTTGGTTCTCAACAACCAGCAAGTAAGAATATACTTTCTTCAATAAAATCATCCTTGTAATTAACCACAGTGTGTGCGTCGTTTTTTCTTATATAACCACCTCGTATGTGATGAGAATGTTTCATGTCGGAACGGAACAAGATTTTAGGATTATTTATATAGATGGTTCAAATAATTGTTTTCTTTCTTTTAATTAGTTTTTGAGGTATGAATTAGAACCAATGCTTAATTTTATGTGGTATCAAATTTAGGTCCATTAGTTCACATAATGTCTAAACTTTTGAGAGTCCTAATATGGCTTGGACGATCTTCTCTAAGGACCTATTTTGATGATATGTAAAATTCATTATGTTGTCATAATTAATCTAGGTTTGTGTTATTTTAGTTAAGTTTATTACGATGAAAAGTGATTTCTATTAAGAATTCTATCATTATGTGATTGGTTCGATTCAGTTTTTCGTTTATAAAAGCAAAACAATTGTGTCGATTTATTAATTTATACATTAAATTAAGCCAATTAAGAAAAAGAAGTTTCGGGTCAATTTTTTAATTGTTTGGTTCATTTTTCCCCTCCAGACTCCAGTATCTCCAAAATAACACAAAATGTATATAATTAAAACTTATTATTTATTCAAATATAACAAGATCCTATTAATGATCACTTAGCTTTAAGTTAACCATAGTATCTACAGTAGACAAAATGTCAACTTCCAAATTGGATACGACAAACATTTAAAAAATTAAGAAATTGAATCATATTTGGAATATCAAATCATGGTTTAGGTGTATTAATTAGAACTAGTACTAGTTCATGATTTGCCATTATCTAAGGGAACTAAAAAATTACACTTAACTAGGAACAAACAACATATATTCTATACTTGATTTCATTTCGAAATTTTTTTATTATCATACCTTAATCATTTCTTGTATATATACTATGCACTTTGGTAGTTGCTTACAGAGAAGAAGAAAAAACATTTTTCTTGCTTGTGTTAGGTAATTTTCCCTATTAGACATATATATTCTAGTCTGAGATTTGGACCCACACAGATTGTTGCTTTATATGATTTTCAAAAGGCCTTTCTTCATTTTTATAGTATTAATATATAACTTTCTATTTCTCTAATGATTATGTTAACGGATAAACCGTTATAATCAAATGTGATAAGAGAGATGCTGTAGTTAATTGATTTTCCTAATTACTTTTGATTGCCTGGTTATGGCATGCACGTTACAATATACTAGTCACTATATGCTTCCAATTTGAGGGACAATAATTAGAGGCAAACTTAGTTTGATTTATGAATTTTGAATTTTATAATAATGATTTTTAGTGTTCATAATTGGATTTCAAATTTAGCATGTGTACATACTTTATGAACTTTTTAATCCAAATATAATATCTTACTAGTTCGATTGTCTCTAGCTCCAGTCCGGAGAATAATAAGACTAAGGTGCAGTGCATCCATTAACTTTGATCTGAAATTCGTATAATACCATTTTATGTGATACTTTTTCGTTTTTAGTCCGTCCCAAAAAATGTCACCTTAAAAACAATTTGACTTTAAAATTTCTTTTTTACCCTTCATGAAATGATTCTCCGCTATACAAATTTTTAAGAATTAATTTAGATCACGAGCTTCAAAAGTCTTCCTTTTTTTCTTAAGCATCGTGTCAAGTCAAATGGTATCACTGACGGGGAGTAATATTTTTTTGTCCATGAATTTAAAATTTTGGATTCGCTTCTAATTGAAATTAAAGATGTAAAATGTAAATTGAAAATAAGTGGTGGAAATGAGATTTAGGAGTGTATTGTTGAGATTTAGCATGATAATCGAACAAAAGGTTGAATAATCATCTCCTAATCCGTTTAGATTACAGAATTTTGCGTAGAGATTCAATAATTATGGAATTCCGGCGTCAATCTTGGGCCTGCTTTCTCATTTGTGCTCTCTACCCACCCCCTAATTTAATTCAACATAAATTTGTTCTTCTCTTTTTTTTTTTTTAAATAAAAAAGTTTTTATGTTTCAGATTCTGTCAAAAGAAAAAATAAAGCATGTCTTTCATGAGTATGTACCCTAACCACTAGAAAATGACCAAATCCCTCTTTAGCTTTTCCAAACTCTATATATACCCTACTTGCATTGCTCATATTTATAATTCTCAATACATACTTGACAACTTCCCTTGTAGTATTACTTCCTCTTTCACTCATAAAAACATTTGTGTATGCAATATGGCTACATTAGGTGACAATAAGGACAACGTTGTGGTATCTAATATGAAGCTTGAAAAAATGCTTAGCATGAAAGGAGGCAAAGGAGAGGCTAGTTATGTCAACAATTCTCAAGCTCAGGTCATAGATCCATCTCTCACACCTTAATTCATATCAATTTTGATTCAATTATGTAGCATCATTCCGAATTTATAACATGCACTCTAGCTCAAATTGAATTATCGCGTGTATACAGGGACGACACGCTCGATCAATGCTGCACCTGTTGAAAGAAACCCTTGACGGAGTCCAGCTGATCAGCTCAGTGGACAACGACATTCCCTTTGTGATGGTGGACTTGGGATGTTCTTGTGGAAACAACACCATTTACATCGTCGACGTTATTGTGGAACACATGAGGAAGAGGTATGAAGCGACAGGTCAACAACCACCGGAATTCTCCGCCTTTTTCTGTGACCTTCCTTCCAATGATTTCAACATGCTCTTTCAGCTGCTGCCTCCGTTGGCTAATAATGGCATGGAGGAATGTTTAGCTTCAGATAATCACCGCTCATATTTTGCTGCCGGAGTTCCAGGTTCCTTTTATCGCCGTCTGTTTCCAGCGAGGTCAATTGACGTTTTCTACTCGGCATTTTCGTTGCACTGGCTTTCTCAGGTTAGTTTTCTCTTTCATATTTTCTCTTATTATTTTCTTATTATATAGGTCGCAGCTAAGCAGCAAGCAGGTAGTTATGTCTTGTTTGAGCTGTCTTTCCTCTTATGCGACCATAAAAATATTTTGTGAATTTTTTTATTTAATTTTTTTAAAATAACTGTTTATTTCAATTATTAATATTACTCTTAATAAATAATTTTTGTAATTATTTCAACTATGATTTTGCTATATCACATCGATCAATTATTTTAAATTAGACAAATACTAAAATTATAATAAAATAAATTTCTCTTTAAATTGAAAATTTTAAATTAAATTATTTTTAAAAAAAACTGTTTCATTTTAATTTAACTAGTGTATAATTTTTTGAAATTGTGGGACTCACTTTAGCTACACCCTTTAGTTATAACTCTGTGTGCGTTACAACATTTAATACGTAATTAACTGCAAGTTCTCGTGATAAGTATTGAATATTAGTCTGGTAATAGTAGTTATAACTAATTCTTTATAGCGTAAAAGTGTACACAATGTAATTAGTTTATCTTTCGGTAAAAGTCTGAACTAATTAACATTTCATTTTTTAATTAATAAAGACAGATTTGAAAAAAAAAATTACATAATAAATAATTTCTTATTTCTCTAGAAATAAAAATTCTTATATTCTCTCTATCCAGTTTATATGACTTATTTTTCTTTATAGTGAGACCTCTCACACATTTCTATATTTATTACCAATTTAACTTTAGAATGCTCATTTAATTTATCTTAATAAAATAATTTATATTCACACAAATATTTATAACTTATTTTAGATTATAAATTTCAAAACTCTTTTTTTTCCTTAAATTTTGTACCATTATTATTATTATTATTATTATTATTATTATTATTATTATTATTATTATTATTATTATTAAGCTAATACATGAGACATGATATAATATTTTCCAAAACAGAAGTCAAAAGTAGCATGTCATCAAAGTCTATTTTTTCCTTGAATTTTGTACCAATATTATTATATTATATATATAAAGCCAATATATGAGACATAAAACGGAAGTCAAAAGTAGTATGTCATCAAAGTCATGGTCAGCTAAAAATAATAGAGCAAGTATAGCAGTTACGTAATAGCATGGAGAAATATGCGGAAATAATGGTCATCTTTGCCAATCCCGAGGATGATTTACAGTTAACGGAACATAAACAAATTAAATGAATACTAGTTATATGGTTTTCAAGTTTGAAAATGCATGAACATCCTAACTACTTTATTTCTTTGATGAGGTCAAAAAGTTAAAAAGCATTCAAAATAAATGGCACCTGGTTTTGCCAAAACCACTACCTAGCTTAGGTCATTCAGAAATTAATTAAAATTAGTCTGATGCAGTGATCAAATGAACATTTTTTTTTAAAAATATATAGATTAAATATAGATATTTTGATACATATTAATTATTAAATGTCCTTAATATTATAAAAGCACTATCCATATTCTAAAAGTATAAACACCCTTAACAAATATGTTAGCTTTGTCATTGAGTCAATTCCTTATTATCGTTGAAATAATATAAGAAGATTATAATTTTAAAAAAAATAATTTTAACTCTCAAAATTTTATAACATCTTCTTATAAAATAGGACGAAGAAAATACTATTTCCTTTGTCTCATTTTACGTGACACTTTTTCTTTTTTGGTCTATCTCAAAAAAATATCACGTTACTATAATTAAAAACACTTAAACTTTATTTTTCTTTTTTTCCTTGAAAGGATTCTCACCACACAAATATCTAAGAATGATTTTAGACTATAAGTTTTAAAAATATTTTTTTTCTTAAACACGATGCTAAATCATAAAATTAATTGGTGTTTTTGAATTTGATAGGTGCCGGAGGTGGTGTTGGATAAGCAAAATGTGGCGTACAACAAGGGAAGGATATACATCCATGGTGCAAATGAGAGCACAACGAAGGCTTACAAAAAGCAATTTCAAAGTGATTTGGCTAGTTTCCTTTGTGCAAGGTCTAAAGAAATGAAAAGAGGTGGTTCCATGTTCTTAGTTTGCTTAGGAAGGACTTCTGTTGATCCAACTGACCAAGGTGGGGCTGGACTCCTTTTTGGGACCCATTTTCAAGATGCTTGGGATGATCTTGTCCAAGAGGTAATTAATTAATTAATTCTTCGTTATCCCACAATATAGGAGATAATTAATTTGCATTTATAGACTAGTGTTGAGAGTCACTATCAGAGGATCACCCATTTTGATTCTTGACTAAGCACCTTAAGCAATACAACTCAAGGGTCAACATCTGTCTAGACCAAGTGCGTCTCGTTGACAAAACAAAGAAAGTAGGATTGTGACTAAGCAAGTGTCGGCATGTAGACACTTCAATGAATAGTTTAGTGTATCATGATTTTGTTTCTTATCATTGTCCTTGGGGTCAAGACGGATTGGTCCATCCTCTCCGAGTTAATTTATACAAGTTTTGAAATTTGATGGATCAAATCAAATTAGTTTTTTTTTTTTTAGTTAGAAAATAGCTAGACCAGCTCATTAATATGTGAACTATGGGCCTTTTTGAGTCGGTTCACATTTTTAGAAGTATATTTTTTTTTATAAATTTTTAAATTAAATTATAATTTAAAAATATTAAAATAAATAGCAACATGATAATATTACATAGTATTAATGTTAC
>JAOTQJ010000011.1:5547876-5575892 GCA_025642045.1 Solanum sejunctum | reverse complement strand
ATGATATTTCGACATTTATTTTTTTGAATACCAAATATCATATCGAATACCAAAAAAAATATAAGTCATACCAAATACCATAATAATCATATCACGATATAAAAAAATTTAATTTCGATATGATGTTTGGTATATACCGTACTATGCCCACCTCTAATTTCCAGATAAAGAAATTCATGAAGTACTAAAAAAGAGGAGGAATTAATATTTTCTGGCCACTTACAAAATTAACGGAAGAAAAATATTTTTTTCAGATTTCTAATGAGTATTTTTGTACGTAAATATGAAGCTCAAGAAGACATAAAATTAAATATAAAAAAATTATAAGTGACGTACAAAATTAATTTTTGAAAAAAATAAAGTTGCACGAAGTACCACTAAAAGTATTTAAAACAACTAATGCGTAATTCGTGTAAATGTGTTTTTGCCACGAACTTTTTCTTTACTTTTTTCTTTTTTGAAGCTAACTTTGAAAACATGTTTGCTCATGAAATATTCTGATTCAACTTAAAGTTGAATTTTAAATTTTTCAAAAATTTGAAATATAACAAAAAGAAGTTTCCACTTTGTTTAAATTTAAATTACTTATAAAAAAAGGCAAAATTAACTGCACATTATATTAATGGCCAAACATTAACTGACAATTTTCAAAAATAAAAAAGTAGTTTTGAAAATAAAAGCTATATTTTCAAACTTCACAATAAAATATGGATGAATGCCCCCATGAAACATGACCAAAATGCCCCTAGTCTAACTTTATCACACGCTGACTTTATGCGGAAAAGTTGTAAGCAAGTTTGGGATAGGCAAATACGTAATTAAGGGAGAGAGAAAGGGCATATAAGTAAAAGAAGAAAGCATCATTGGAATGACTCCGCGTTGATCACGGGCAAAACTGATGATGATCATTTCTAGGTGTCATCACGAATCAATGATATAACATGCTAACTTGGGAGACCTAATTGTATAAAATCACCATATATATTCATATTTAACCAATGGAATTGTATTGTATGACGAGGAGCATTATGAGATTATATAATATGCTTTCACTAACTCATATCACCTAAGAGGTTATTTGAATTAGCTTTTGACTTATGACTTATATGTCAAAAGTCGTAAAGTTAAGATATTTAACTTATAACTTTTGATATTATTTTATCTTAAAATAAGTGTTTATAAGTATTGATTTATAACTTTATGATTTTTGATTTATTTTTATTATTTTGTCTTAAAAATAAGTATTTATAAGCACCTCTTATCTTTATCCACACATACTTCAAAACTACTTAAAAATAAGTATTTATAAGCACCTCTTATCTTAATCCACACATACTTCAAAACTGCTTAAAACTTTTTTTGGCTTAAAAGTATCGAAAATAAGTCAATCCAAATGGACACTAAATTTTATGAGGCAATATACATTTATTTTTGAAAATATATTTGGATATACATTGAATATTACTTTTCAATTTTTTTGGTTGGTTATTTTCAAATTATTCTTGAAAAATAGAAATAATATTAAGTAAATTCTTAATTCTAAAATTAAATTATTATGAATTATATGAAGTAACAATATATGATATGTGTCATCAAGAAAAAAAAGAGATGGAATATAATAATTATAAATTTATAAAAATTTTGCAATTTTTGTGAAAAGAAGTTAGTCACTTTACAAGAATTAGGTTTTGGTTTCACAAGCTGCAAAAAGCACTAAATAGACTCGACACTAAGAGTTGTAGTGAAAAAATGCATTGGTCTAGGGAGAAATAATCATCACCTACAATGTGTAGAATTTCAACCAACTTCACTAACTTTAAAGAGCAACGTTCAGATTAGAAGTCAATATTCACTCAACCTCTACTCTTAGCACAACTGTAACAATGAAATCTAAATGCTTACTCTACTCTTCAAGTAGGCAAACTTACTTCTTATTACAACTCTCTCAAAACTCATTCATACTTACAATAATTACCTCTGAACAATGATTCTAAGTAGAACAAATAGAACAGAACAAAACAAAGACTTTCTTCAAAAAGAAAATCATAACTCTAGATCTTATTTTTTTCAATATGTTGCTTAATGATTGTTCCTTGTCTTTATTGTTGGATAGCCAATGTTTACTCAATGCAAAAGATGCTATTCTAGGATTAATAATGATTCTTATATAGTTGCACCCTAGTAGAGTCGTACTTGGACTTCTGATCTAGTCTTGGCTAATACCTTTGTTTACTTTATATAGGAGTCTATTGGTATAAAATAATTCTTTTTTTTTTCTCATTTTTTTCTCTCATTCGCTTTTGATTTTACCTAGTGGACCTGGTCCACATTATCTAATCTATTTCTTATTTGGAATATCTTCATAACACTCATCAACATCTCGATCTACCTCTTATGAACTTGGTTCATTTTGTCATTATCAAAATATTTAACAGCTTTCAGCATGCCTACAAATTTGTTCTTTTTTATGATGAAAAACTTATATTATTCCACCTAATTTTCAGACCTGGATACACACTATTACATAACATATCTACATAATCACATTATCTAAGCTATTTCTTATTTGGGATGGCTTTGTAGCATTCACCAGCATCTCGAACTATCTCTTTTGAATCTGCTTCACTTTGTCATTATCAAAATATCTTAGGGCTTTTAACATGCCAACAAATTTTCTCTTTTGATGATGATCAACTCATGTTGTTTCACCTAATTTTCAAATTTGGACACACAATACTACACAACATATCTCCACAACATATCTTTCCCCTTTTGATATCACAAAAGAACATGTTAATAATTAGGCAAAATCACACTCAAAATCTGATGGGTTAGCACGAAGGCCGATTGAGTTATATTTGTTGATTGTACCGATTGGTAGTATGAGATGCTAGTTGCTTATTGCTTGACTCTGTTGTTACTTAATTGTGTTATACTACTAGCTTTATACTAGTGAGACTTGCTTGATTTGATGTAATATTCTCCCTATTAAGCAGGACTAGATCAGTACATAGGCTGTTAGGTTATCTGTATATACTTGGTAGCTTTTCTGTCACTTGTACCTTATTTTTTTTAAGCGAATTTGGGTTATAGACCCATTCTTATTAATGAAACATTAAATAATTGGGCTCAAAGAGCCCATAATCTGATACAAATAAATCTAACCCAGCCCAAAATAAAAGAAAATCCTATAACTAAGAAAGAGTAAGTTTTCTAATCTAGATTTTTCATTTCCTTCATTTCCGTCGCAAATGTTTCCTCGTTGTCCTAGCTTGAGCTTCATCATCAATATGTTGTGGGTGCTTTCCATCATACCTGGTCATGCCTCTTGTTGTGCTTGTTCATCTCCCAGAGGTATCGTCCTTCTCTCTGTAGTTTTCTTTATCAGTTTCTGTGCTGATCCATCCAAGTAACTTTCTCATTCTCAATTTCTCCCTTTTTGATGTTGCTTCATCTGCAGTGTTAAGAGAAGAGTTGGAATGAGCACTGCCAATCTGCTCAATCGAAGGTTGGTTCTAAGGTCTCCCTTTTGTTGTTATTGAATCACTTCTTGATGTCTGGAATAATATAGGCTTTTTATAATTAAACCTGTAGTATTCATCTTCAATTTTGTAAATATGCTTATGAATATTGTTTTCTACTATCCCTAGTCTTGATTCCTTTTGTTAGACTCTTCTTGCTTCTGATTCTGATGTTTAGGGTATGTTGCTTGTCTAAATTAACAATTCTTCTTGCTGAGCTTGGCAATTCCTCAAATCCCCAGAAATATTGTTTGCTATCTAACTGAAATGCAATGTTAGCCATGTTATCTGCTAGTAGGTTTGCTTCTCTTTAAATATGTGTTATTTGTATGCCCTATACTTCCCTTATCATTTGTCATATATCTCCAATTGTATGAATGATTTCCCATGGTGCTCTCCACTCTTTTCTGATAATCTTGGATGCACTTAGTGAACTAGTTTCAACTATGATATTGAAATATCTATGTGATATTCTGAATGAAATTGTCTCCCTAATAGTTGTAACTTCTGCAATTATGTTAGTAGTAACTCCTAGTGGCCCAGACTCAATATATATTAGGTCACCTGTGCAATTTCTAAAGCAAAAATCATAAGAGCTATCACCTGGATTACCTCTACATGCTCCATCAATATTGCATTAAATTATTCCTATGTTAGGCTCCTCCCATTTAACCAAAATATAGGACAAATGAGGTTTATAACTTTGAAGTAGATCAAAATATCCTACCCAGCAATCTGACAGTTTGTCAAATTTAGGGTATGAGATCCTTAATAGATTCTTTAGTGTGTCCAAAAATCTCTGTTGGACCACTCTGACTGACAGCTTCTTTCCATGCCTTGTTGAATTCCTCATCTTTCAGATTTCCTAAACTATAGTTGCTAGGACAACATATAAGACTTGCCTTCCTTTTAGTGTTGATGCAAATCTCCACCACTTAATAATTATGCTTCCTACCAGGGTATCCTCCAGTGTGAAAACTGCACAATTAACAAAATACTTCCACACCTTTTGGGCAGTGGAAGATGTTAGAAAAAGATGGTGCACATTTTCCCTTACTCCCTCATCACAACACCAAATTTTGAGACTATGAGAATACCCATAGCTCTCAAGACATCATCAATACGGATCTTCCTCTTTAGTAATCTCCACAAGAAAAAATAGATTTTATATGGTAGATATCTACCCCACAATTTCTTATACCGCTCCCACTTCTGATTTTTTCTCCTCAAAATTTGATAAGCTGAGCATACTGAGAATTGTCCATTAAGATTTCCAGTCCATCAAGCAACATCATTTATAACCCCCACCTCAGGTTGTATTTCTTTGACAATACTGTCAGTCATGTCACAAGAAATCACATTATGTAATTATTGTACACTATCTCCCCTTGTCTATGATACTCTGACTTTAGTTTCTTCTTCAATAACATTTTCTTGTGTAAAATACAAAGGATCAACCTTTGTCCAATTGTCAAATCAGAAACTATTATTTCCAGCCTTCAATTGCCATCAAATATATGGTTTTACCTTTTTCCTTATCTCCAACATGCTCCTGCAGATGTGAGAAGCACCTGATCATTGAGTTATCAGTGGATGGAGCTTTTTAGAATATTTATTTCTCATATAGGCAACTCATAAAGATCCTATACGTAATACCCCACATCTTACAATACTAGTATTATGCAAATGAAACATGATATGGTTTGATCAAATTAGAGCCAATTTTTAAAAATGCTTGAATCTCCAATTAAAGGATAATATGTATGTCTAACGCTTAAGAGGGTCGAGTGTATACATGTTTTGTTTCAAATTGAGGCGATCACGACCCTAATCAAAGTGAGAGAATTAAGGTGCTTTTAGGACTCAAGAAGCTAGCAGGTGATAACCTACTTGCTTATCTTAAAATTGCTAGCTAAACAAAGACGAGGTCCGACGTCGAATTTGTCCAAGTCTGATTATGAATAAAGTCCATATTAAGGATGTAACTTTAGCCCGTGTTTTACCATTATAAATGGACTATATTGTCAACCCAAGAAGATTATAAAAAGGGCCCAAAGATATCACAATTTCTTTGATAATTTAGGCTCAAACTAATTAAGAAGAAAGCTGAAAAATGGGTAGCAAAGACCCAACCAATTTGAACCAAATAAGGTCCAAGTGAAAGGGGGAAGGAGCTGCATCACCAACTTGGTAATGTAAGTCTAAAATAACCTTAATAAGTCGGCCAAAGTGTCCCTTTAAAAAGGGTTTAAAATAGCTCCCATAAGTCATTTTCAACTTGATCAAAATAAAAATTAGATTATTTTCTAAGTTTTCTCTCAACTTTTCTTGACTTTGTAAAGCAATCAAAAGAAGCTTTTAGGGTTCTTAAGGAGGCTCTCAACCTTGAAGGTGAAGGTAGTGATTATAGTTGTGTGTTTGGTAAGGTTTCTTCATGAAAAATAAGAGACTATATTGGTTATGTCTATGCTGAAATTGTTGGACAGCATGTGTGCCAAAAGTTGTTATATATTTTTCTTGTTTATTTGGAAGATTTTCTCTTTTTGGTTAGATTGATTATGAAGAGAGGATACTGTTCTTAATGAGTATTGGTTCTATAATGATGTATAAGGGTTGTTGCACTATTTTACAGTCCGCGAAAGTAAGTTCTTGTGTGATATCGTAATTGTGCTCGTAATAGGAACTTGTGAGATGATTGATTAAGGACTATGGTCTCACGTCCTCCACTTATTTTGAGGACTATTTTTGAACTATTTTAGGATTGTTTGTATGTGTATATGTTATGGGAACAGTTTGGTTGAAGTTGGTAAAGTTTTGGAGTCGTCAACGTCGTAATATAACAAAAGGATGTAACGTTATACCGCTTGTTTGTATGTTGAGTAGAATTGTTGTATCATGTGCTTTGTGGGTTGTTGTAAGGCTGTTATAGCACTAAAATAGGCTGCACATGATATCTATATGATAATATGTATTAGAAAATACGATTAAGGGCAGAAAGGTTGAAAGAATATGCTCGGGTTTATAAATACCCGCTTGTTTTTTTTATGAGATTAAATTGCCAAAATGTATCTATTGGCTGCTAATGCTAATTTTATCACTTACTATGTTGTTGATAAATATTTGGAGGAAGGAAAGGTTATCTCGAGGTAATAGTGAGGTCGTACAACGAGGTATGTAAGGCTACTTGATTTCGTATTACTTGGCATGAAACCTAAGTTCTTCCTTGGTACATAGAGGCTCTTATCTACTCCAACATAACAAACAACCATGTCTCCACTCTTTCACATGTTCATATACTCCCATACATAGTCACCTTCAAATCTGCATACATACTTGGATACCAATATACACTAGTTCGTTCTACTAAATAAAGTTCATATGTTGTTCTACCTCCTATGCATTTTATTATTTTTGTAAATTACTCCTTTTATTGTGGTGTTATCTTTTATGATTATTTACATGTCATATGTTGTATATACAGTCCTACAGTTCCACTATTACGACCACCAAAAGAATTATCTTAAAGGTAATTGAAAGATAAGTGAAGTATATTGCTTATTGATAGGTGGTAGCCCGAGGGATGGAAGAATCACCTAGCCAGGGTCGAACCTATCATGGGGGTTAGCCCAAGGGGTTAAGGAAGAGCCTAGCATGGGTTGATCCTGATACAGTCTTACCACTGATCAGCTGGTCATTTGTATTACATGTTGTGCATAGATTATACAGTAAAGATAAAGTAATAAAAAAGAACATAAAGTATATGATCCCATAGTACAACTAAAGGTGGTCTCTTATCCTATGCCAATGCATAGTTTTATTTGAGTTGTTACTTCATATACAATATTTTCTACCTTACATATTCAGTACATTATCTTGTACTGACGTCCCTCACGAGGGATCTGCATTTCATGTTATAGGTACAGGTGCTAGTAGATCTCCCAGTAGGAGTACAGGATATCCAGTTATCGTTACCAAGTTCCAGGTTGCTTCAGAGCTTTGTGTGTGTCTAGAGCTTATATTTTTTATATTGTACAGTTAGTCGAGGCGAAGCTTGTCCCAACCCTTATCAGATACTTTTCCTTATCTAGAGGCTTTGTAGACTATGTAAATTAAAGTGTGGTCATGTCTCGTACTTTAAACACCGTAGCCCAATGGCCTAGCCATATGCATCTTCTTTTGGCTTGTTATGACCGTTTACTTTCTTAAAGGCATGTTGAAAGTAATAATTCCTTATAATATGTATAGAAAGCACATAAATATAGGTTGGTTCTCCCAGGCCTTATCGGCAATAGGTGTCAGTCCGCCCTAACGGAACTTTGTGCATGACACTATGCTAGTCCTGAACTTCCACCATAGTTTAGCCATAGTAGCCTTGTTAAGATCAAATAAAGATCTTATTCCTAATCCCCTTCATCAATAGGATAACACAAATGATCCCAGGTAGGCCAATGTTTTCTTTTCTCACTACTAGTATTCCCCCAGAAACATTTGGCAAAAGCCATATTCATCCTTCTTATAACTGTTTTGGTGGGGTCATTGCAGAAAGCAAGTATACTTGCAGGGATTGTAGTACATGTCTCACCAGTATAAGTTTCCTACCAAAGGAGAGGAACTTATTTTGCCATGTTAGAATTCTCTTTGATATTTTCCTCATTAGCTCATTAAAATAAATATTCCTCTTTCTTCCCTAAAAAATAGGACATCCCAAATAAGTGAATGGGAACTACCCCTAGCTGATCCATGTAAGCTTTCTCAATCTGATGCGATAAATCAAAGGGAAGTTTTCATGTAAATAAAAATAACTCTTTGACTTATTAATTAATTGTCCTGATGTATCCTTATAATTCTTCAAAACCTTCGTCATTTTGATGACAAAGTTTCTTTCTCCTGAGCAGAAAAGAATAGTATCATCAACATATGAAAGATAATTAATCTCCGGATTTTATTTTGGTATATCATACCCAATAAAATCATCATCTCTGTATAACTGATTCAAACCCCTAGATAGAACTTCTACTGCAATAATAAAGACACTAGGGAATAATGGATCCCCCTATTTAAGCCTTCCTGAAGATTGAAATAACCCATAGTGTTGTCCATTCATTAGAATAGTATACCAATTGAAAGAACCCATAGTGTTGTTCATTCATCAGAATCGTATACTGATTGTTAGAAATCAATCTCCACACCATATCAATAATAACTTCTGAGAACCCAAATCTTTTAAGAACCTTAGTGAGGAATATCAATGAAACTCTATCATATGCCTTGGCCATATCCCGCTTGACCACCACATTCACATGCTTCTTTCTCATATTGATATTCATAATAATTTCCTAGGCTAATAAAACATTTTCAATAATACTTCTACCCTTGAAAACGCCAGACTGGTTAGGAGATATTACCTTGGGTATTACTTCAACATTTTTTTTATGTAATACCCTTGATATTATCTTGTTGATGAAGCAGCTTAAACTTATAGGTCTAAAATCTAAGAAGGATCGAGGCAAATCCTTCTTGGGAATCAAAATAAGATTAGTATGCGTGACATACCTAGGTAGCTCATGACGACAAAAAAATGCTCTAATATAATGTTATATCATCCCTAACAATATCCCAACATTTTTGGAAGAACATCTCTGAAAATTCATCTGGTCTAGACACGCTATCCCCACTAAGATGAAAAACTGCCTCGTTCACCTCATTCTTCTCTGGAAGTCTAATCATTGTGTCATTCTCCTTTACTGTTACCAATCTTGGTATTGATTCCAGCATGTCATAGTTCTGACTTTATGCCTCTATTTGGAACTATTTATCAAAAAACAATACTGTTGCATTCCTAATCTCTGAGTTACCTATGAGAACTTCACCCATCTCATCATGAATTTCATGTATCTATAGCTTTCGCCTCTTCCCCTTGACATACGAGTGAAAGAACTTGGTCTTACTATCCCCTTGATTGAACCATCTCATTCCTGCTTTCTGCTTCCAGAATTCCTCCCCTAATTTAACAAATCTTCTCAACTCAACCTCTATTTTCTTGAGCTCAACCCTATTCTTCAGGAATGGGTCAATTTTCAGAGTTGTCTCCTTTGCCTTAATAGTATCTTTCAAAGTTTCTTTCTGAGTAAAAATATTACCATAAGTATCTTTACTCCAATTTCTCAAGGACTTCTTGACCCTATTTAATTTGGTATGCAAAATCATAAAAGGCTCCCCTGGGCAATCAACTTGCCAATTCATCCGAACTAGCTCCAGAAAAAGATTTGTGATTACACCAAAAATTAAGAAACCTAAAAGGTTTCACAATAGGCACCCTCTCCGTATTGCATAATAAGTGAATAGGAGCACGATCTAAACCCTGTCTGGACAGATGCTGTGATTCAGACATTGCAAATAATTCCAAAAAAGTTGTATTAGCCAGTATTATGTCCAGCCTCTTAAAAATGCAATCCTCCTCCACTCTACCATTCCACCAAGTGTATGTACTACCAGAGAGTTTAATTTCCTCCAGCCCACAAGCATTAATACAATGGGTAAAATCTATAGCTTCTGTTTGTGTGAATGGAAGACCACCCAATTTCTCCTCCTCGTGTAAAATAACATTAAAATCACTGCCAACCAACCAATGATTATCTTGGACATCTACCTCCACTAACTCCTCCCATAACTTCAATCTCTCCAAAGCATCACATCTAGCATAAACTGATGTAATGAACAAATTCATGTGTCCAATTTGAAACTTCATGGTAAGTTGTTAAATAGAGTCCAGAACCATAGATCCCACCCAATCCTGCCTTCGAAAACCCAAATTTTCCCTGGCCTATTAACTATAGCATGATCAAATTCCAGTGAAATTCTAAATTGTTCTATCTCTGATGGCTATTGAAAAGGTTTCATGATTGCAATAATAACATATTTCTTCCTTCTGTTGAGGTCCGTTAATCTCTCAAAAGCATTTTGAGCATTAACTGATCTTATATTTCAGAATAATGTTGTACAAATGATTGATAATCATTTGTAGCTCTCCCCTTACAACCTGTTTGAACCTGTAGAGGAACGAAAAGAGTTCCTTTCTTATCCTTAAGGCTCAATGTTACTCTTGGTGACAAGTTCCCTATTTTAAAAATATTCTCCAAGTCCAGGCCTTTCTCATCCTCTGAATTATCAATATTATCTCCATATAGGTCCCCCTCTTGAATTTACTTTTCCTCATCACCATCACTAATATCTTGGTTGGATTGTTGACCCTACACTTTCTTGACACTTTTATTGATTCTTTTCCCTGATGGGTCATTGTTAGAGTTATTTATTGATGTCCCATCATTACTAGCTTCATGGACCAAGACTAACTCCTTTTTTCCCCAATATTAGTACTTCCAGTAGCACCATTTTGAGCATATCCGTCCTTACTGTTGAGGGTTGCTTGCCGTCCCCTCTCTATGTATTCTCTGTATCCTTGTTCTGTGTTTGTTATTTTTTAAAGACTTCTTCCATCCATTGCTTGGTTGTTGGCTGTTGCTTCCCCTTCGCTGGATTATTTTGAGATTGTTAGGATTATCAGTTACCCTTCTCACCTGCCAACTGATCGAATTTATTTTGTGTTTGCACTTGTTGCTGCTAGATTGTGTCATTCTGCTTATTCTTGCCTCCCATCTTTTTTGGGGCTCTTTAAAACCTTCCTCTTTCTAATTTTCCCCCTCTTTATTTCCTGCTTCCCCAGCTTTTCCATCCTTCCCCTCCACTAATTTGATATGATTTTCCATTGTTTCATTAGTCACCTTCCCCAAGCCCTCTTCCTTCTGCTCCTTCTTGTCCTCTTGCGTTTTGTATAATTCCGGATGCTTCACATAACATTGATCTTCCGAATGCCCTTGAATTCTACATGTATTGCAATATTTCAGAACATAGTTATACTTTATCCTAATCCACTGCTTCATGACCTCCTCATTCCCCTTTTTAATCCCCACTTTAATGCGCTTAGGAAATTCGGCAAGCAAATCTACCTCCACCTTGACCCTAGCACAACTAGGTCGTGTTTGATTTTTTGTTGCCGTATCAACTTGCAATGGCTTATCCACTGCTGCTGCTAAAGAGAATAGAGCCTCCTCACTAAAAATATTTGAGAGGAGCCTAGGAAAGGAAATCCAAGCGACAATAGTTGTCATTTCTTCACTAGGGTTGAACATAGGATCCTATTTTAGTGTTCTTATTGGGTATGATCTACCCCTCCGATTGATGTAAAAAATCAACTCGATAATAGATGGACATAGTCCTCTAGCAATGTTGTCCTTATGACGATATGTTTATTATTATGCAGACCAATCTTGCAATCCCGTTTCAGTTCACATTGATTAGGGATCAGTCTTCTAAGCTCATTAATATCTGGCCATCCATAGGAAAACTTCCCAATGATACCATAGCGTAGGTTCTTGTTGATGATTATCTGTTCCACCTCCGATTGCTCCCACATAACAACGGGCTCCCCATGCAAATATGAAATAGGCTTTGTAGGTAACCGATTATTATCTACCATGGGCAGCTTTAGGACACTAGCATACGAAGCAGTCTGACCAACCCCAGTAGGTGGTTGGCCGACGATCGTCGTGGCCATCAGAAATTACTAAAGTGACAACAACAATTTTTAGGGTTTCAAGGTCGAGAGTGTTTTTAGGGTTTAGGGTTTCATGTCACTTGTACCTTGCTAATTAGACTTTACAACCTATCTTTCTTTTCAATTGATGGTAGACCCCTTTCCCCTAATTATGTTTTTTGATTTCATTTTTTCACCTCGTGTATTTCATTCATTATCTATTATATTATGATTATGTTTACTGTCTTATTTATATGATATAAATACTTGTTTTATCTATAGAGTTCGGTCGGTCCATGCATGTTAAGTACTATTTGTTTGGTACTCATACTACGCTTTTTCCCCTACAGATCATAGTGTGAAATCTTGCTGTTGATTGGCCTTCGTGCAACGCTACTGTGAATTTTGAAAATCGGGGGTGAGCTCCATGCATTTAGGGGTCGTTTGGTGCGAGGGATAAAAATAAATGATGATGGGATAAAAAAATAGTGAAAGGATAAAATGTTGGTTTGTTGTTTGGTTGAAAAGTTTGGGATAACTTATCCCATCATTTATACCATAGTAATGGGATAAGTTATCCCATATATATGGTGGAATAACTAATTTCAGGATAATTAATCCCAAGATAACTAATCTTGGGATAAGTTATTTCCAACCAATTTACCGATTTTCATCTACATTTATTTAGGCTAGTCTTTATTTTGTATTCAAACATAATTTGTACCGATCTTGTATTTATAAAAACTTTTGTACTTATATTTTGTGTATTAAAAGCTCAATAAACATCCGATGTCAAGTCTTGAGGTGAGTTTAATATTTGTACATAAAATTTCCATATGAAAACTACAATAATGTTTGAAAAATTAATGACGACATGTGGACTTGATTTTTTCAAAAATATATTATAGATCACTTTGTAATCAACTTTTTTGTTTTATTAAAAACTAGGTAAGTATTCTTAAAATTGATTAAATTTGTTATGACTGAGATTGATCGATACTAACATGTAACATAACACATTCATAAAGACTAATATATATACACACACACAATTCAATTAGAGAAATTTTCTTTTTTTTTTTCCTCATAAAATAAAACATGTTACCATATTTGAGCATTTTAATATTATTAAGTTGGCTCATATTTTAATTAGCCTTGAGTTATATGATGTTGTTGATCGATTATATTTCAGCGAAGATAAGTCAAGAGATATACCGATAGAACGGGGTAGATAATATCACTTGTAGGGGCGGACCTAAGGTGTAGTGAGGGGGTTCATCCAAACCCCCTCGGCGAAAAAATACACTGTATATATAAGGTAAATTTTTTATATTTTAATATATATATATATATATATATATATATATATATATTAAATTTGAACCTTATAAATAATAAAAAAAGTCTAGCATAATGGTATATTATCTTTTAAATGAACTCTCATGCTTAGGGTTCAAATCCCACTTAAATCATTATTTTGTTAGTTTTTCTTAATTATTCCTTTGTATATTGTTGATTTATATTTTGAACCCCCTGAGTTAAAATTCTGGATTCGCTATTGATCACTTGGACTTAAATCTCGTTATAGAGAGCGAGCTATCTGTGCTTCAACTTAAATATATTTTTTATTCAATTTGTTATTTTATTTTTAATTATAATTTATTACATTTATAATATATCATACCAACAATCATACACCATAATTATTCAATAATTTAAATAAATTTAATAGAAATATTGTGTTTTATTTTATTTATTTTTTAAAATCCAAAAAATCTATTTGATCGATTGAATTTTAAAAATCTGACACTCATATGATGTATATCTATACTCCAAAACTTTGTCAAGGATTTCCTGAATGCACAATAAAGCATGTAACATTGTAACGAGGAACTCCATCTAAGACGAACCCGATTTCACCCCTGCAATAACCTTCTTCTAGCCTCTTTGATAACAAACCAAGATACTAAAAGAACAAAAGCCTTGAAAATGCCATTTGAACTTTTGCCCATCATTAAAACACTTCGTCTTAGATAAAATTATCTTTTTATAATTATTATATTATTATTTTAATAATATTAAATATTAAATATAATAAAAATTATATGCATTTTGCGCGTGATCAAAGTGTGTATCTCATTTGATAAAATAATATATCTAGCTGTAGAAAAAGACTCCTAAATCTTTCTTATTTGATATACTTCTACTACTTCTTTATTTAAATCAAAAAAATACCCTATAGCTGCTAAGCAAAATTCTAATTTATCAGTGATAGAATAAATAAATAATTTATCAAAATTGGTGAATTATTTATTTTGTTATAAGTTCATAATTAAATTTAATTTTTTCTCTGTAATGTTTAGTATCAAATGAGATACATGCTTTGAACACGCGCAAAATGCATATAAATTTTATTATATTTAATATTATTAAAATAATAATATAATAATTAAAGAAAGGGGTGAAAAATAATTTTATTTAAAATAGAATCTTCTAATGAATGACAAAAAGTTCAAATATCATTTCTAAGGGCCTTTACACTTTTAATATAATATAGTATAGATAGATAGAAAAGATAGATATAGATAATTGTCTAGAGTGCAAAGGAAAGTAAAAATATTACTATTATTTTTTAATATTTAAAACTTTGAAATTAATTAAGATTTAGATTAACAAATATTTTGTTAATAAAAGTATATAATATAACAAATTTTTAAAAAAAGAAGAGAGATTAAAATTATGTTGAAAAAATTAAACTACTTCTTTTATATTTATGAGTCTTTTTTAAAATTAAGTTTTAATCAATTAATTATTTAACTCCTAACTATTCAACTCCAAATTATTACTTTATATATTCAGAAACTATTAACAAATCTATATTACAAGTAATTGAATTATTTTCTCGAAACAACCGCTTTATGTTTTTAAATATAGGGGTTGGGCTGCGTACATCCGACTCCCCTTACCCGCAATGTGCGGGAGCCTTTTGAGTCACTGGGGTATGTTGATGATGATAATAAATTAAACAATCGCATCAAATTAATAATATTTATTTAATTTTATATAGATAAATATTATATTTATTTTAATAAAAGATAATAACTTGTTCAGAACGACGTCGTGGAAGCTTCTTGCAGGCTTTTTGTGATCGCGCCAGTGAAAGAGAGTAGAGCTTTTCTTAGTCCCTGCTATTGTCCTCAGCTTCCAACTTTTGCGCACACAATATTGAGAAGAAGAATGGAAGGAGTAGGGTCTAGACTCGGTCGAGCCTCCTCGAGGTACAGCGGCTCAGCTCCAGTTTTTAGAGGTCCAGTCAGAAAATGGAAGAAGCAGTGGGTTAGTGCTCAGTCAAACAACCACCTTCGTAGCACCGGCAACACTAATAACGTCAACAACGGGCCCAAACTTATGCTTTGCCGTTGGACGCCTCTTTCTCCTTTTCATTCCGGCGATTCAAACCTGCAGGATCAAACTCCTAAACGCAAGTTCCGATATGCACCTGTAAGTTACTAATTTTTTTCGTGAAGGACGTTTTTCTTTTGCTGTTAGGGTTTAGCTACTATTTTACTTTCATTTGTTCAAAAGTTTTGGATTTCTACCTTTCTTATAAAATAATTTTGTTGTTTGGGATGTTTTAGAGATGATGGAAGTTTTGTGTAAGCACACATCTACTTGAGGTTGTGAGTTCTTAGCGAGGGATAAAAGAAAAAGTAAGCACACATTAAGTAGTACTGTCTTAATGTCAATGTTAGTCTTTAATTTTGGCGTCAATGGCAAATGAAACATGTAACTGGGCTATTTTCTTCACTTCGTTTTCTTTTAGGGTGTGTTTGGTGCAAAGGAAAATTTTATTTCTAGAGTGGTTAGTAAACAAGTGAGTTTCTTACTTAGATTTCTAGTTTTTGAGAAGTAAGCAAAAGAATATTATCATGAAAGCATTTACGTGTAATTTGGATGGGGTGGGGAGTGGGAGTTTTGGGGTAGGGTGGTCAAGGGGTTGGGTAGATGAAGAAGAGACAATTATGTTGAGTGTCACTTGTTTTCTCTTCTAACGTTAGAGAAGTCATTTTCCTCATTCTTAGTTTTGGGCTAGGATGGTCAAGGGGTTGGGTAGATGAAGAAGAGACAATTATGTTGAGTGTCACTTGTTTTCTCTTCTAATGTTAGAGAAGTCATTTTCCTCATTCTTAAAGGAACTTGTTTTTCCGGACAAAATGTTTTCTGAGACATTTGAACCAACCAAACATGAGCAAATCAGAAACCATACTAGACACACCCCTAGACTCTAGAACAACATACACAGTGTAATCCAACACCACCACCTCTAGACTCTGCAATTTAAATTTATATCGGTGAAGGGGATTTTTTTTGCATTTTAAATTATGGAACTGAATAAAATTGGTACGCTATTAAATTACAAGAAAGCTAAATGAGTCATGGTAAAATTGTAAGGTAGTTTCAGATAGTACTCGAATTATATCAGCAACGATGTCTAAAATTAGCGACAAAGTGAACTGCATCAGAAGTACTAAGTTCTAGTGAATCAACACAACAAAAGTTAATGTTACGAGCCTTTTTAAGTTTGATATTGCAAAAGCGGACCAGTTCCAGCTAAAGCACATTGGCATTTAAAATAGCTCATTTAGAGATTACATATTTGTTTATTCAAGATGTATCCTAGAAACAATAATTCCAAATGACATGTTAAACCTTGCACTTCTACTTGCAAGGTTGAATTTTTGTGATGAAATTTTAAGATTTACTGTTGTTTTCATGTATTTTGAGTCAAAAGATCCTAGAATATAATCTTGCAGAATTTGTGTGTGTTTTAACAATCAACCAAGAATGGGATGTGTTTGCTTTCTCTGCCCGAAAAAAATTCATCTTTTGTTTTCATCATATTGGAACTGACATCAAAGACTACCTTATTATATAATAGGTCAGCCCTAGCAACTTATATATGAATATCAGTTGGCCCATTGGGTGATTCATATATTTAGTATGTTAAAGTTGGTCAGTGCAAGCATATCAATTAGCATGAAAGTTAAATAGCTTCTTAGACTTCAAGTTTTATGCATTTATAGCGTAAGAAATATTTACACAACCAGGTATATTTACTAGGTAATTGCAGGTAACACTATATAATCATCATTTACGGATAGAGACGAAATACCCTAGTATGACAGGATAAATTACATTAATATTGCGAATATTTACTGCAGAAAAATCAAGAATTTTCATATGCTTGGCTAGTATTGCAATAAGAATATTTTTTTTTTGAACTTGGTAACTTTGTATTTATATCACAACAGTACATGGATTGTACTGAAACATTATATACTGATGAACCCCGAACTTCACTGTTCTATTACATCAATTATAGAGACAGTTTCATTGAATATAATTGATCACACCAAAAACATTACCACAAAATGCAGTTAAGTTTAACTTTCTACACACCATTTTCCCTCTCAGAACACCTAGGATTCCTCTCTTTCCAGATTCTCCATCACATTGAAGCTAGGATAATTCTTCATATAACTATGTCTTTGGCATGTACACTTGCCTCCTCTCATATTGCACCTACAAATATAAGGTAAGTAAGAAGTAGGAAACATTCAAAATAGTCACCTGGAATGCATTGCACCTAGTGGTTTTGACTATGTTTATGGAGGTTTTGGTTTTGGGGAGAGGAATGGAGGTAGGGCGTCACTTTGGGATTTTGTTAAAGCCTTTTGAGTTGGTGATTGTTAACTTGTGTTTTTGAAGCGGAAAAATCACTTGGTTACCTTTCGTAGCATGATAGCTATGATTTAGATAGATTACTTACTTCTTCGGAAGGGTGATAGAAGCCTTTATAAGGATAGCAAAGTTATTTCGAGTGGAAGTATTACTACTCAACGTAGGCTTTTGGTAAGAGAGATAGGAGGAAGAAGATCATTTATTGACCGAGAATTAGATGGAAAGACCTGACTCTTGCCCTTTCTCGGGTTATGGGGGAGAAGTTGATTGTTTTGGGGGCTTGGAGTAATAGAGGGGAGGTGAATAACATGTGGACATGATTGCTGGTTGCATTAGAAAAGCAGCTACCAAGGTACTAAGGGTATGTTTGGTAGGAGGTATTAGGAGTAATAATCCATGGATTAGTTGATGGTATTAATTAGTACAATGTTTGGTAGAAATTTTGGACTATGTATAACTAATCCATAGTATTAGTTAATCCCACATACATGGTATCAGCTAATACCTCCCATTTGGTGGTATTAGCTAATACCTTGGATTAATACCATGGGATTAAATACATAAAGACACAAATATCACTCAAATTCTTTTGTATTTTTTTTATTTTTTTTGATTTTATATTTTATATTTGTAGTTTTGTACTAATAAATTTATTTAATAAATTAGCTTACAAATTTTATTTATTTGTGGGTTCATATTTTCATAATATAAAAAATAAAGAAATTTACCATGTCAAATTTTTAACTTTTTTATTTGTAGTTTCATATTTAAATAATACACAAAAAAATATTTTGACATGTCAATTTTTTTTAATAACTAATTTTATTTGAGTGATTTTATTGATACAATATAAAGTCCAATGATGTTAGATATATTCTCAAAGTTGAGTGACCTCTTAAGATATAAACATTATATTAAAATTACAACTTACCAATTTTTGTGTGTAAATATAGATTGTCTATAGATTGCCATCTTTTCTATTTTAATAATAGATGGTCTATCTTTATTAAATTAAAGATTGATATTTTATTAGTGATGAATTTATTAAGATTACAATTATTTATTCTTAAATAATTCAGGTGAGAAAATAGCAAACATAATGACAAATTATTATTTTCCTAACTATTTAGAAGTTACAAAAAAATAATCTACTTTGATCTAATTACATGAAATAGAAAATCTCATAATATTTCAAGGGCATAATCAGAAAAAACTTTTTATAGAATTTTAAACCAAGCACAAAATTAAATGGATAATAATTAACCAAACATGGGATAAAAAATAATCTTAGCATTACTAATCCATGCATAACTAATCCCTGCATTTCTAATCCATGCATTACTAATCCCTGCATTATTCATTTTTGTACCAAACGACCCCTAAGGGTATCAAGAGGGATCTTTGGTGGTTGTTAAGGAGATTGGTGGTGGAATGAAGAAGTTTAAGGCAAAGTGGAAGCTGAAGAAGTTGCCTATACAAAGTGGTTGGAGTATGTGAATGAGGATGAAAAGTGGTGGTTTAAAGATATCTATAAGATGACAAAGACAGATGCGAAGTCGGTGATCGCGAATGCTAAGAACACAGCTTTTAAACACTTATATGTCAAGCTTTGAGGGAAAAGGTAGGAATAAGAGATTGTATAGGTTCACAAAAGCAAGAGGGAGAAAAGCTTGCGACTTGGATAAAGTGAAGTGCATCAAGGAGTGAGGAAGGTGAGGTGCTGGTGGACGAGACCTCTATTAAGCAAAAGTAGCAAGTTTACTTTCATACACTCTTAGATGAAAAAGGGGATAGAGACATTGTACTAGATGATTTGTCCTAGTTGGATAGTCTTTGGGATTTTGGGTACTCCAGGTGTTCTAGGGTTGAAAAGGTTAGATGTGCTATTTGTAGGATAAGCAACGGGAGAGCAACTGGACCTAATAAGATTCGGTGGAATTTTGGAAGAGCATTGACAAGGTATGTATGGAGTGGTTGACTAGGTTGTTTAAAATTTCTTTTAAGACAGTTAAGATGCCTGACGAATGGAGGTGGAGTACGACGATTCCATTGTACAAGAACAAGGGTGATATTGACATCTGTAATAGTTATAAGGATATCAAATTGCTAAGCCACACTATAAAGATCTGGAAGAGAGTGATGGAGATGAGGGTGAGGAGAGAATGTCCATTTCAGAGAATCAGTTTGGATTCATGCCGAAGAGGTCGACTACTAAAGCAATCCATCTTGTGTGGAGAAATATATAGAAAGAAGATGGATATTTATATGGTGTTCATTGATCTTGATAAGGCATATGACAGTTTTGACGGATGTCCTATTGAGGTGTTGGAGGCTAAAGGTGCTCTACTGGTGTATATTAGGGCGATAAATGATATGAATGATAGAGCCAAGACTTGGATGAGAATAATAAAGGAGACCCAAAGCGTTATCCTATTGAGATAGGCCTACATCAGGGATCAATGCTGAGTCTTTTTCTTTTTGCCTTGGTGATGGATGAGTTGACACAGTCTATTCAGGTTGAGGTTCCATGGTATATGTTATTTATGGATGATATAATACTAATTGTTGAAACAGAGGACAGAGTTAATGATAGGTTGGAGGTTTGGAGACAAAAACTTTGGAGTCCAAAGGGTTCAAATTGAGAAGGACCAAAATAATAATACTTGGAGTGTATAGATAAAGCGGGCATGAAAGTGAGGCTTGTTGCTCAATCTATTCCTCAAAGAGAAAGCCTTAAATTTCTTGGATCGATCATCTAAAATAGTGGAGTCATCAATGATGATGTCATACTTGCTTTGGGGCAATATGGATGAAATGAAAACTTGCCTTTGGGATACTGTGTGATTAAAAAGTACCACCTAAACTTAAAGTAAGTTCTATAGAATGATGGTTAGATCGTGTTTGTTTTATGTTTGGAGTGGTAGCCAGTCAAACACTCGTATGTTCAGAAGATGCATGTTACAAAGATGGGGATGTTGAGATGGATGTGGACATACTAGGAGTGACAAGATTAGGAATAAGGTTATTCGGGAGAAGGTGGAAGTGGCTTCTCCGCCAGAAAGATGAGAAAATCGAGACTGAGATGGTTTGGGTATGTGCAGAGGATGTGTCGACAGCCCAGTTAGGAAGTGCGAGAGATTGAATTTAGAGGTTACACAGAGGGGTAGACCAAAAAAGAATTGGGGAGAGATGATTAGACAAGATATAACACAACTTCATATCACTGAAGACATGATCTTAGATAGAAAGGAGTGGAAGTTGTGTATTAGGGTAGAAGGTTAGTGGGGGTAGAATATTGTCTTGCCTTGTGATGCGTTATGGTTTGTGATAGGACAAGTCGTGCCACTATGGTTGTGGTGTTGTTGCTTTTTGATTATCAAATTATTTTACTACTGTTTTTTTTTGTCTTGTAGAATTCACATTGCTCTTCATTTTTTTAGCCACTATGCTATATTTATAGATTTTTCTTCTCTTACTCGGGGCTGATACATTTGAACCGAGAGTCTTTCGGAAACCACCTCTTTTATCTCCATGAGATAGTGGTAAGGTCTGTATACATTTTACCCTTCCCAAACCCCACTTATGGGATTTCACTGGCCATGTTATTGTTGTTGGAAATGCAATTGCACATTGGGTATATATAATGAAAATCCATCTCTTTTAGATCTTTCCTACCAATTTTTATAACTTTGTTGGATCCCTACTCCGTCTTTTGTGTCGAAAATATGGGTTTCATGATTTCGCTAGGATGTGGAGGATAATTTAGGACCATATTTATTGCTTTTGTTTTGGTGGGGTTTCATCAAGAAGTTTGCAAATAGAGATGACAGTGGGCGGGGTGTGTTAGAGTTTTGACCTTAATCCGTAAAGAGTTCAACCCCACCCCTTTTCCACCCAAAATAACACACTTTCATGTTTTCAACTGGACCCGCATAGCAAGAAAAGGTTTATGGTAAATCATTTGCCAACTTGAGAGGTCATCAATGCTATCTCCATTGCTTTCTTTTTTCAGTTTGTGGTAGGCTTTTACTTAAAATAAAAATAAAAATCCAGCTTTAGAAAGTAAATTACTAGTAAATAATACTTATTTAATTTTTTCCCTTCTCTAATATTTATTTTTGCTTAGAAATTTATGATCATATAATTTAATTAATTATTGGAGCTTGAAGGCTTGAGACTTTGAAATATTCCTAAACAAAGAGTTCAAAAATAAGAACTACAATTATCCAATACATATTTGATTTAAGCTTCTTTTTTGTCAAACATACTTTTCCAAATAATGTCATACCATCTGTAAGAATTAGAAACTGGTTAGTTATGTACCAAAAATGTTTGTTCGGAATTGAATGCTTTGAAGATAAGCTTTAATTGTTTCTTCAACATTTCAACTGCAAAGTTCCTTAACTTAAATAGCTACTTATTTTGATTTGAAGAGCAATAATCTAAGAGCATAGCTTATTAGAACTAAGAAATGTTTGACAGAATAAATGATAAGTCAGCTCTTATTAAATTGTTTATGTGTATATATAATGTAATATATATGATACATGATATGCTATCCTTTGAACCTGCAACTAGCTTTAATTTTTCTATATTATAGATGCTGGACATAGCCATTCCAAATCTCTGCAGATAATAATAGGAACTGCTTCAAATCAGTTTTTCTAAAGTGATAATTCTTCTAAAAGAAATGTTTGACAGAATAATTAGGCTTAAAGCCGCCCCACATCCACCCTGTGCCATTCCTATCCCTATCTGCAGAGCTTTGGTCTTATTATAGATGCTAATTCTAATTCTAGGATTTCTCTTGGAACTAGGAAGGAGAAGGGGAAGGAAGAAAAAAGTAGTGACCTTTTGCTTTCCCTATTTTTGAACAATATAGAGAAAAGGGAAGCAGGGAGAAGGAACATTTTCTTGGATCAAAAGTGTTATCTTCCCTGTTAATGAGGTGGATAATGTGGATGAATTGGCTGAAATTATGGGTTATGGTGTAGGCTCCTTCCTTTCCATCTATTTAGGTTTACCTCTGGGAGCAAAATACGAGGCTGCTGAAGTATGGAATGGAGTTGATAGAAAAAGTGGAGAAGAAATTAGCTATCTGGCAAGTGCAATATTGTTTTATGGGTGGTAGGTTGGTTGTAATCGACAGTGTTCTTGACAGTATAACTACCTACATCTTGTCCTTCTTTTCTATGGCATTTAAGGTCCTGGAGCAACTTGATGAAGGAAAACATTCCTAGGGAAAGGCCACAATGAAGGTTATAAATTTCATTTGTTGGACTGGTCAAAGGTTATCCAACCGAAAAACCTAGGGAGTTTGGGAATCAAAAGACTTATCCAAACACAATAACAACCACCTTTTGAAATGGTGGTGGGGATATGGTCAGAAACTGCTGTGTCTCTGGAAAAGGGTGATGACAGCCAAGTTTGGGAAACATAATCACTGGAGCATCAACACAAGCAGAGCTCCCCATGGTGTTGGGCTCTGGAAACACATAAGCAAGCTCAGGGATTATTTCTTCCTTGATGTCTCTTTTTCAGTTGGAATGGAAATGTAGAGTTTCTGGAATCTAAGTTGCTCGGACTCTCCAAAAATGTTGCCGCACCCATGTCGGATCCTTCAAAAATACACTATTTTTGGAGGATCCGTTTTGAAGGATCCGGCAAGCAACTGTCGACATTTCTGAAGAGTCCGAGCAACATAGTCTGGAATGATAAATGGCTTCACAACTAACCTCTGAAGATCTCTCACCCAACTTCTATTGGCTAGTTGTGAATCCTGACTCCATAGTAGCACAAAATAGAGCTAGAACCTCATGGAACCTCCTCCCTAGTTGAACTTTGCAAGATTTGGAACTAAAAAAGATGTTTGATCCAGTGTTTTGGACGGCGAAAGGCGACAAAAGGCGACCAAGGTCTACCTCGGCACAAGGCGATGGGAGCGGTGAGGCGCTCGCCTTCTTGAAATAGCATCAATTAATACCAAAAATTAAAATATTTAATTGCATATATAAATAATCAAAATCTCAATAAATTATTAGCAAATATTTCAATTAAAAATTGAAAATGGATAAGAGATACCAAAAGTCTAGAACTTGAATGAGAAAAAAACAAAACCAAAGTCAATAATGAGGAAAAAATAGAGGTAGAAGTAACTCTAAAGTCTGAAGAGGAAGGATAAAAAGAAACACAGGGTGATGAAATTTGAAGAAGAAAAGAAGAAATGTGTATTTGTTGGACTTTGGAGTCTCCAAAAAAGTTTGGCCAGTCGATGGAGAAGTCTAGTCGGGTCATTTGGTTGGAGCCGCAGTCTAAGTCTAATAGTGCAATTGTGCAAATTTGAAAAGAAAACCCTAAAATTACCTTTTAACTTTTAAAACACCCTAAATTAGTCGCTCTTTTAAAGAAAATAAAAAAGGCGACGTCTTTCTTGCCTCTCGCATTTGTCGCCATTGTCGCTATGGCGTCGCCTTTTGAAGATCGCCTCGCCACAAAGCTAAATGGCAATGAAGGGTCGCCTCGCCTCTCGCGATTGTTGACAAGGCAATCGCCATTCACAACACTGGTTTGGTCTTTACAAAATTTTAGAAGGTTGCACAGTCAACCCCAAGCCAGTGAAAGGCTAAGATGTGGTAATTCAAGTAAGGGATACTTGATCAAGGCAGGTTACTGTAAATTTGTGCGTGCAAAATGAAATGACTGAATGCTGGCCTTGGAAGCTGATTTGGAGAACTAAACTCCCCAATAAAATCATGTGCTTTACATGGACAACCATCAAAGACGCAATCCTGACTCAAGACAACCTTTGCAGAAGAAAGTTTCAACTAGCAAATAGGTGCTTCATGTGCCAAAATAGCTTTGAAACAATCAACCACTTATTTTTGCATACCTCAATTGCTTCAAATCTATGGAACATGTTCTTATCGATTTTTGGGTTGGTTGGACAGTGCCACAGAATGTTAGAAAACTATTGAAAGCTGTTATCTTTGGGTAGTTGACAGAATCAGAAGGAGGATCTGGCAGATGATACCAGCATGCATATTTTGGAGTATCTGGATACAAAGAAATTTTAGATGTTCTGATGGGGTGTCAGTTTCTAACTCTTCTCTGATGTTTTAACTATTTGGTGTTTCTTTTTAGTTGGAGCAATTTAACCCCTGTAAATAACGTTGTTCCTCTTGTAGATTTCATTAGCTTGCTGTCTTTGGCTTAACAGCCAGATATTTTGCTCATTTAGGGATATGGGTAAATGCACTATCGAATAGGTTTTGTATCAGGGAGCTTTACCTAATTTTTTTGTTTTCAGCATCTTCTTGATGCAAGTCAATTCATTAAAATAAGAAACTAATCAAATTCAATTGTACATTGGTTCACTATATTACTTATTGTAAATGTAAACCTAAGTCATCACAAATTTCTGTCTAGATCCAAGATAATAGTTTTGAAAGACAACACTATAATTTCGCTGAATAAAATTAATGGTTGAACTTAATCCTTATATTACATAAAATTGGAATTGTATACAACTATTATTAAAACAGTCAAAGTAGTCTTTCAATCTCCAATATAAGTTTTTGCCCAAGTCCTTACAGTTAAGAGCATGTCTCGACTTGGGTAAATTGCACCATTCAAAATAGTTTAGGAGCCCGTTCCTTGTTTTAGAGCAACCATTAGAAGTAAGGGTAATTTTGAGCTATTTGTCTAGTTGAAGGGTATTTCAATTCAAAAGTGTGACGACAAGAGCATTTTGAGTCACAAATGTAATGGAGGGTATATTTGATCTATGTTGGGTAGTTCAAGGATATATTTGCCCCTTGCCCTGGTTGGATTTGCCCTTCTTTTTAATTTTTTGTTAAATTGCTTGTAGACTCCAAAATCAAAGAAAGGAAACCTAAGATCTTGTATATAAGCTAATGTGGAAAAAGCATGTGATCATATTGGGGATTTCTATTGAAGATGCTGGAGAACATGGGCTCTGGGTGGAAATGGATGAACCTAGTGAAGTTCTGTGTAACTAATGTAAGATATTCAATGTTTGTAAATGGTTCAATTGAAAGTTTATTTCCTTCTCATATGGGACTGAGACAAGGTAATCCCTACCCTTCATTTTTATTTTTATTTGGATGATAGAAATGTAAAATAACATGTTGCAAGTAGGCAAAAAATTAACTTGATTAAGGGTTTCAACCTAACAAATAGGAATGATACTTACCTGGAGATGAAAAAATCTATTGTATGCAGGTGACTCTCATTTTATGTGAAGCTGAGTTGGATCAAATCAGAATGATAAGAGTGATTCTAACTATATTTTAAGGTGCATGAGATAGGCATGGAAGTGAGGCCTCACACACGAAGTATCCCTAAGAGTGACATGTTCAAGGATCTTGGGTTTATATTCCAAAGGAGTGGAGATATAAACGATGATATCCCACATCGTGTTGGTACAATGTGTATTAAGTAGGCTCACCTCTAGAGTCTTGTATGATAAAAAGGTACCACCAAAGCTTAAAGGTAAGTTTTATTGAGTGATCGTTAGATTAACTTTGTTGTATGAGGTGGAATGTTGGCCAATTAAAAGCTCTCATGTCCAGAAGATACATGGTGCGGAGATGAGTATGGTGAAGTGGATGTGCGGTTATCGTAGGAGCGATAAGGTTAGAAATGAGGATATTCAAAATAAGGTGGGACTGACCCTCATGGTGACGGAAGTGAGACTGAGATAGTTTGAACATGTGAAGAGATGATGAGCGGATGCATTATTGAGGAGGTGCGAGAGGTGGGTTATACAGTGCACGAGAAGAAGTAGAGGCGGACCGAAAAAGTATTGGGGAGAAGTGATAAATACAAGATATGATCCAACTTTAGGGTATCGAGGACATAACCTAGATAGGAGGGTGTGGATTGTGGAGGACATATATTTGGGTAGGCAGTTAGTAGGTAGTGTAGTGTTGTCTTGCTTAGGGTGATTGGTGTTTGTCACTGTAATTATACTAGTATATTGTCGTTCTTGTTTTAGTATTTTAATTATCACATTCTTTTTGTTGTCATTGTCTCTTTCCTTTCTGTACCTAGATTTGTTGCACTTGAGCCAAGATCTCTCGAAAACAACCTCTTTACCTCCATGAGGTAGCGATAAGGTTTGTGTACATTCTATCCCTCCTTAGACCTCACTTGTAGGACTTCAGAGGGTAATTTTTTTTTGGTTGTATTTGATTTACATATCAATTGGCGTAAAAATCTCTTGTTTTTAGCACATGTGATTTTTAGATGAAAAGATTAGCTCTTAATATGGGGGCAGAGTATTACCTATTGAAAATAGTAACTTAAATGTGTACGTGGCTAGATTCACATGTCTTTTGTATTATCCAGATGACTTTTTTGGTATCAATGCGGTTAGCTGTTCAAGTGTTTATGAAAGTACTCAATAGGTGTAAGAGTGGAGTTCTTAAGAATGACATGAAGTGTAATGTTTATCTCCCTCTTCCATTCTCTTTGTACCTTTTGACCCGTCAACATGGGCTTAGCCTATAGGGTCGGCCTAACCTACCCGTTATTGGAGAGGAATGTGATTTTCAAGCCCATAAGGCTTGATCGAGGCTGGACCGGGGTCGGCCCATGGATCAGAAATATTATTTAATTTGAATTAAAATAACTAAAGTTGTAAGCCGTAATTGTTTTTTAGTTTACAAGTTTATTTTTTCAAATTTTCTCTTATTTATTTGTCAAAAAAGATTATTATTTTTCTTTTGTTGTAGTATTCAAATTTATGATCATTAGTTGTTATATTGTATTTGAAAATTTTCTTATTTCTTGATGTTATATTTTTCAAATTTGAGATTGTAATTGAAAACACCACCAATCATATGTATAATGTATATTGTGATTGTAATTATTATGTTTTTTCATATAATTTTGTTAGACATGTTAAAAACTTAATATATTGACTAAATCTTAAATTTTAATTTAGATTGAAAATAGAAAAATTTATAAAAAAGGAAGGGCTAGCCCGCCTCAAGTGGGAGATTGTTGGACAACAGTGTGAACAACAATTGGGCAGCCTTGTTAGGCAAATGTGAACATTGAACAATTGTGGGCAGCCAACAATTACCTTGGTTTCACACTTAGCATTCACATGGTGATTTTTCTTATAAATAGCCATA
>JAOTQJ010000011.1:5534871-5547776 GCA_025642045.1 Solanum sejunctum | reverse complement strand
TTTGGGTGAACCACTATAAATCTTGATGTCGTGTTATTTCATTATTTCATTAATTCCTTCTTGTGAGGCCATCCAAACTCCTAACACCCATAGCCCTACTAGTGTTGGGTTGGGTTGGCCATTTTAAGGCCCTTTCAAATGAAGAGTCGATCCATCCTAGCACTTGAAATTCCTTGACCCACGAGGCTTGGGCTGGGCTAGCTCGTTTTGACAGCTCTACATTATCAAGGGCCCACCTAAATTTTCTAACAAATGGTATCAAAGTGGTGGTTCAATCCTGGAAGGTGTTAAGGTAAAAGTTTGGGGATACCCATTGAAGGTATGTTTTCAGGTTTGAGAATCGATTGAGAGGCCGACTATTTGTGAAGAGGAGTGATTCCTCCATGTGTGAACAAAGAGCTACCATCGAGAAGGTGTGACTCTTGAAAGACTTCACAAGATAAGAAAGAAGACACGAGATGTCTTCTGCGAGATTGTGTTTGCAAATGGCCAAAAGTTTGAAGGATATGGAACATGAATTACTTATCGTCGTGAAGGCGTACATGAAGAGGATGTTGAAAAGGATACTGAAATTGTAAAAGAAAGATTGAAAAATGTGAAAGGACGTCTATTTAAGTGAGAATGTTGAAAGTAGTAAAATGTTTACGTGTCTAGATTCAAGTGTGTGTAAGTACAATAAGTGTGATTCTAGAAGACTCTATTAACACCTATATAAGCCCCTTTTAATGATATTATGTAAGAATGGAATTCTTAAGAATGATATGAAGTGAGCTTAATGTTTATCTCCCTCTTCCATCCTCTTTGTGCCATGTGATGCTATCAGGGCCTGCCTGATTTTTCCAACGTTACCAACTTCATACCTGGGAATGCCTCTGGAACCAAAACACAAATCCAGGAGATTTGGAATGGGATTTCGAAATGTGAGTAAAAACTTAAAAACTCACAAGATGGAGGAGTTTTTTCTTATTTCCGGGGACGCATTAACCTTGATAGACAGTGCACTTGATTCCTTTCCTACCTGCCTGGTGTCTGTATTTCCATTCCCAACTATGGTAGAAAAGAGAATGGATTCCTTGAGAAGGAAGTTGCCATGGCAGGCAATAAGGAAGAGGTTCCAATCCAGTTAGATGGGAAACCCTTGTACTGTGTAAGAAGGATGGAGGTTTGGCATAACAAACATGATAACAAACATGAGAAGATGTAATCGAAGTTTGCTTATGGAACGACTTTGGAGATTAATTACAGAAGCAAATTCACTTTGAAGACGTGATCAGATCGACGCATGGGGAGTAAGCCGCATGGATAGCAAAGAAAGTACTTGCTCCATATGGAGTAGGGTATGGGAAAATATGAGAAATTTGTGGTTAAGATCTTATAATGGAAACGGTTTAAAGGTAAGAAGTGGTATGAAGATACTTTTTTGGGAGGATAATTGGTTGGGTTTTGGTGTTTGGACAGTTCTATATCTGGATATCTATAACTTCAACAATAAAGAAGTAAAATTGGAGAGGTCTGGAATCTAACACTCAGAAGATATTTAAATGATTGAGAAATTGAAAGTGTCTAGGTTCTGTATGGTGCTTGAACAGTTCAAGGTTTGGAGTCAATTGAAGATAGGTTGTGGTGGACGAGAAATGCTAAAGGGATCTACACTGTCGAAGATTCTTATGTTTTGCTGATAAGAGCTCCCAATACGATTAGAGATATGGTCATGTCAGAATATCTGGAAAGGTGGAGTCCCATAGAAAGTGGCTTGTTTTGTTTGGTTGGTGGTTAAAAGGGCTTGTCTACCGGAAGAAAATCTAACAAAGAGAGGTATTAAGTTGAGTTCCAAATGCCATCTTTGTGGCGAGGAACCTGAGACTAATTGTCCTATATTCCTACACTGTAAGTTGATTCCACAATTTGAGGTATCTTTCTATGTATGAGAGGGATCTCATGGGTATTGCCAAATCACTTGCTGAGTTTACTAGAATGTTGAAATAGGGGAGGAGGTTTGCCTAGGTAGAAAAACAGATGGAAGATGATACCAGCCTGTGTTTGATGGACTATCCGGAGAAAGAAATCTGAGATGCTTTGAAGACACTAATAGCTCAATTGAGAAGTTTAAGAATGAAATCAATTTTGAATTTCATTGATGGTGTAAAGAAGAAATACTCATTAGACACTATCTATTTAGGAGATACTTGAATCTTTGTAAATACAGTTTTAGCTTGTTTTGACAGTTCTTTTCTCTTGTAAGCATGGCTACTGCATATTTTTGTGGGATATATATAATCTGTTACTTAGGTAAGAGGTTGTGGAGAACGCATATTAGGATAGAAGTTTAATAGGTAAGAGTGCATTGGTCGTCCATACTAGTAGGCATACTATCTTGTGTTTACTTGTCCTTTGATTTCTATTACTATCTATTGTTTTCTGTACTTTGACTATCGTATTATTTTGTTGTGATAATGTTCTTTTACTTTCAATTTATTTTTGTTATTATATATCTGTTGGTTTTTGTACTTCCATTACTATCTATTGTTTTTTATTGAGCCGATGGTCTATCAGAAACCACCTCTCTACCTTTGAGGAAGGGATATGGTCTGCGTACACTCACTCTACCTCTCCAGACCCCACTTTGTAGGATTACTTTGGGTATGTTGTTATTGACCTATCGAATATGCAGATTGTTAACTTGGAAGAAAAGAAAAAGGAAGCTCCTTACAATGAAGCTAAATCAAGGAAGCTGAATCAAGCTATCACAAGTTCAACGCCGAATGATAATATCTTTACGAAACAAAGCATTGATGATATCTTTGATGAAGATCTTGAGGTAATATTTTGAGCTGTGTTATTTTTTAGATGACAGTTGCATTTCTGTTGTCACTATTGTTGTTTTATATTTTCTTCTCTACAAGTTTGTCTGCTCTCTTTGGTCAATTTTCTCCTTACCCTTGATCAAACTTTGATTCAGACAAGAAATCTCTTACTTGAAATGTGGTGAAATTCCAATAAAAGTCTCCTCTACTCATGGTTTCTCCTTTTTATCATGCCAGCTTGTTATTGTGTAAAAACTAAGTTCTCAACAATCAAATTAAATTGAAATCTAAATCCTAAATCAACTAGGGTTGATTATATAATTTCTCCATATCCATTTCATGTTAGTCATCTTCATTTCATCCCAGCAGCAAATAATTTGCCTCGAGATGAATTAAGAGTTCTCTTAATCTCAGACCATACACTACTAATTAGTCCAATATTAACTATTGCCTAAATGATTTATTTGTTGACATTGTTCTGTTGTATAGCTAATTTTTCCAAGCGATTTCAAGTGCCTATTTGAGTATGGTAAGAAGTTCTGATCTTCTGGTGAAATACTCTCTCAAGCAATTTCAACTTCTCTGTTGTATACTTATAACTCCCATGTGGTTTAAGTACCTGTCCAACTTTTATCACTTTCAATCATCATACAATCACATGGACAGACTGAAGTGTCTATGTATAGACATGGCTAAAGTCGACGTACTCTCATTTAATGAAGTTTTTTTTTCATGTACTGCAGGAACTGAGGACAGATATGTCCGTGTACACAGAAAGCGAGCGTAGCTATGATTTGTACTTGGAAGGCTGTGATTGAGCACCTGAAGGAATGGAAAAGATTGGTTGATATTAGCGTAGATCCTAGTGTTATTTAGGTCTAAATGATTGTAAATATAACTTCTAGTTTTTGTGCCCAACTTAGATTCTGAAGTATAAATGATTGTAAATATAACCTCTAGTTTCTGTGTCCAACATAGGTTCTTAAAGTATAAATGGTTGTAAATATAACCACTTGTGGCTTCTTTTGAGGACTTGCTAGCTTGCATTCGAGTTATGTTTCCTTCATTTTTTTTTTTCTATTTAAGTAGCTGTAGCAGTCAGCGTCCTGTTCATAGTCCATCCGAGTTGGTTAATTTTGCACGGGCGTGCATACATCGGACTGAGGTATTGATTTATTGTTATCGGATTATAAAGTTATCAAATTTTTAATGATTTTAAAAAAAGAATTATTGAATTATCGATTCGACATCGATTATTATTGTTGAACTATTAGGTAAATTAATTACACAATTAAATTATAATAATTTATTATTTTACTCCTTTATAAATATTAATTATTAATAATTTAATAATAATATAACATTATAACATTATTTTACCTATTTTAATCTTTACAATTTAATTATTCATTTTAATATTTTAATTTATATTTAATTAATTATAACTTTTATAAGTTCCCAACTCAATTTGTTTTTTCCAAATTCTAATTATCATTATTATCGAATAAACAAAAAATTGAACAATTATAAGTTTACAATTGATAAACCAAAAATAAATAAAAGTTATTTTATTAATTTCTCATTAGTTTAGCATATTTAAAAATAAAAAGTTAATAAATCACCCCTCTAATTTTGCATAATACCCAACAAATGGAAGATGAACCAACGTGATGCTCCTTCGTCATTACTAACAGACATTTAACACCTGAAACAAAAAAACCTAAAATACTAGAAAAATCCAACTGTGTGACGGACAGCTCTATTGAAAAATCTGGAACTAAATTCTTTTACGAACGATGAGCAAATATTTTTCTTCTGGTTCCAACTAGTTAGGGATTTTCGAGCTCCAAAATCTTGGCTCATGAGCCACCTTTTTAAGCTTTCAGTTCCTCAATCTGCCTGAGTACTACTCTCCATAGCTACCGTCACACCAACTTCAGCTGGCCGAATGATTCGGTCATGCAAGGTGTACCCTGACTGCAACAAGAAGGGAAGTCATGTCTGTTAGTCATCTGATTTCAATGAAAAGGGACACCTAAAGTACATTCTAGATTTGCAATAATCAATAACGATTAAAGTTCATGAAGATTGAAATAGCAAATAAAATACACAGAATGCCAAAGAAGAAATTCCTAACAAATACCTTGAGGCAGACAGCGACCATACCAGGAGCCTTTTTAGGATCTGGTACTTGAAATATAGCATTATGCTTATTTGGATCGAATTCTTCATTTGTAGGATCATATTTTTCCACACCAAATTTTTTGAATACCTGAAAAGTAATGAGCTTGTAAGCCTAAAGCAGCAGGTGAGAAGCATACAACGGAGACCCCCTCGCAAAGGTACATTGAAGTCTGAAGAAGCAACAACAACATAGACCAGAAGGAAATGGGAAAGACTACAAATTTAATCCCCTGAACTTATTGAACCTTACTTTCCAAATGGAGCAACTGCAAGCATTCTACTAGGATTTTTCCAACATCAAAGAAAAATATTTGGAGCTTCTACTGGGTACACCTTGCATGACCGAATCATTCGGCCAGCTGAAGTTGGTGTGACAGTAGCTATGGAGAGCACTAAGGCGAATGAGCTGCAAACCTTCTTCGCTGCTTCTTCATTTCAGAAGCATGTTGGGGCATTTAGCAGAAGTGAATAAGCGGCAATGGATTCTTTTGCCAAAATCTACAGGGTTCTACACAGCCTTCAAGGCTAATTTTTGGAACTACTTGTTGAAAGTTATAATTATAATGTTGCTATCTGGAATTCACCCCAAAAGACCTAAAGTTGTTCTATGTTTGTAAAACAAAAGTCAAGTGTTTCATAAGTGGATTCGCAGTCTACCAAGCAGTTAAAGAGGGACATAACCCATGGACTATGTTTAGGTGAAACGCGTACCTCGTTAAGCTGTTTATCGGTCATTTCAACACCTTCCAGAAGTGTCTTCAGAAGTGGCACAGCACCAACAGTATCCTTTGATTCATCAATTTTGGAGAAGCTCTCTTTTACAACAGAAGAAGCCCGACCCATATTATCAGCAACATCTAGAAGCGCTTTCACAAAATTCTGCAACAGCATTTATGCAGAAGATAAGAGAAAATCACAAGCTTAACACAATATGCTAACAAGTAAATGCAGGATTCTCTGATAAAGCATGAGCCTAGAAAAACTAACTTGAACGGCAAACTTCTTGGAATTTTCTGCTTCTCGTTTGGTTCTGTTCATGACATTCTCCATCTCTGCATAAGATCTAAGAACTTTTTCCTTCATTTTCTGAAACTCATCAGCTTTTATCTTTAGGAGTTCTTCCTTCTCAGCCACTAGTTTCACCAAGTCATCCCTAGAGAGGTCGTCAGAATCTAAATCAGACTCAGACTCAGAATCAGATGCTACAGCTTGTCTAATACGTCTTCTCCTTTGTTTGACGTTTTCATTTTTGTTATCATTGGATGACAAATCAGAACCAGATTTATCGTTCTCATCTTGACCCTGAGAAGCAGCAGAAACTGAAGCTTCACAATTTCCACTCACTTCTCCATTCTCTTCTGTGCTGCCTGGTTTACTTTCAGAATGAGAGGTCTCTTTTTCATTATGTTGTGGGGATGCAGAGGATGAAATTCCAAATCGTTGCAAAGAAGATCCATGGAATAGAGTAACCTGATTCACCATTAGCAGAACCAGCAAAATTAGGTGCATATGGAATGAACTTTTCTTCTTTTAACAAGCATAGAGTAAATTATGCACAATTTCCCAAGAGAACATTGAGTTTACAGCTTCAGCAATTTAAACGATCTATAAAGTTATCTAGGCACTGCACAAAATCTTGATTACAGCAAAAGAACAACTTAGCCAGGCAACTATTTTTTCAATTATGTGGTCATGGTGTCCTTTTGAAACATAACAGAGCCAATCCAACTGATAAACATGCTGTGACTGTAGTCAATATAAACCATTCCATGCCAAACATCCCAGGAACAAGCTCCAAATATTGCAAACAATCTCAAAATGCAGAAAAAGATGGCTTATAGTTTAAGAAAGTAAGCTAGCAGCCAATTAAGGCACTCCAACATCTTTTAAATTCCCTGACACCTAAGATTCTCAAAGGTTTCAGTAAAGGTTTCAACTGATTGTTGAGTTTGTTTTGAACATCAAGATCTTTTACAATATTTTGCTGGGATGGAGTGCAACGGAAGACCGAAATTCATTTCAGCTTTTCTCATTCAGTGAAAGGTCACTGTTAGTGTGTCAGTGACGGTTATAGGTTCATTTTCGGGTCAAAGTTCATTAGCCCCAGTACACTGTTGCACTTTGTAGGATTAGATGGGTTTACATAGTCTGATTGGGTATCAATGTTTCGGTGCTCTTTCTATTTAGCATTTCATTCTTATAATCTCAAGGTTTAATAATCAAGTTTTGTTTAAAGAGCTGCTCTAGTTTAATCACAGTAATGGGAATTGGTTTTTGCTCTTGCTCCAAACTGGGGTTAATATTGAGTTATTGGATCCGCAGCTGGTTCCTTCCCTCTTCAAATTAGTTTCAGTTCTATGGTGGTTTTTAATTTTTCAACTACTGAAGTTTCTGAAATACATCTTGGTTCTCTAATTTTTTTATTTTAATTTTTCTTTGGAGAAGGTAACAATTTGGTTCTCTAGTTATTCGGGTCCAATCAAATGTTGCTCAGCATTTTTTGGGGGTAGAATGGCTTACAGATTGATTATGTTTCAGTCATTTGGTCTAAGAAACTAATAGTGTCAACTCCCAACCTTTGGTTCTACATCCTCAGCAACCAATACTTGTCCCTTGTTTTTTGGCGATGATCTTATCTGAGTTATTTCTCTTGACACAATACAAAATCCAAAAATTGAGATCAATTCAACAATGGAACTCCTTAGCGCTGATCTTCATCTACGCCACTTTACCTGAACTTCATAGGATGTTATGTAATTTAAGTGTTGACATTCTTGTACTATGCTTGCACTCTAGTACTTCTCTCTATCTTCTTCCTATTACTTTAAGATGAAAAAAGAGGATCATGTGCTCTTTTTATTCTCAGTAGCTTTCCTGATGGGGAGGAACGGAACCATTGACTGAACATGATGCTTTTATGAAAGTTTTATTGTCACGGTAGAACTCAAAATATAGGAAACAAGCAGTATGGTTTATACTGTCAAACAGTCTCAGCTACTTGGTCTGAATTAGGAACCAAAGAGAGGAGGGATATTCCAACTCAGTAAAACCCTTCTAGAGATCATTCATCCAAAAGTTCATAAAAAATTAAGATCAGTATAGCAATTGCAAGTGAGATTACATAGGGTATATTGTTGTTGTATAACCCTTGCAAACTATATTTTTGCCTATATTCCTGTTGTCACTAATGCCAAATTTAGGAGGTGAATGTCACCTTCTGTTACTACTAAACTATAGCTGTTCCATCCTCTTTAAATCCTTCAACAGAAACACATCATCACTTTTGTGTTCCGCAACCACACTAGGCTGTGCTTCAAAATCAAGCACCCAGCAAACATTTTACTGATTTTAAAAGTAGTTAAACAACCGCAAATTCTTTTCCTCCAACTGGAATATTCACACGCTATACTGACAAAATATTGTTCTTAAAAACATTTTATAGCTGAAGGTAAAATGTTACATCTATCTTCTTACAAATCATTACATCTATCCACTTACAAACCATTTTGGGTTATATTTTTGCATAAACACTATAAAAGGGTTCTAATACTTCCAATGATTCAGATAGAGTTCAAGTCCGAACCTTGCAAAAAAAAGTTCTTCCCATTTACCTAAGCATTGGTTGGCAGAGTGACCCAATATCTTTTCTGGAGGGAGGATGGAGATACTTAAGGGGTTGTTTGACAGAGTGTACAAAAATAGTATTGAATAGAGTGCATTAGTAATGTTGAGATCAACTATGCTGGGATGAGAGATGCTAACATTATTTTTTATTGCTTTGTTTTATTAAATGAATGGGGCTTATTATAATAGAAGTAGTATTGAATAGTATCCTGAATTGTCAATACCATTGTTCACTACGTATAAGAATATTGGATAGAATGTGCAACTATCATATGTATTAGTTATACGTAAGTCAAAAACACCACCAAACAAGGGACTAAATAATACCAAAGCTAATATATGTATTATTTAAGGGGTTATTTGTTAGGGTGAATAAGAATAACACTAAATAGAATGTATAACAATGTTGGGATAAGTTAAGCTGACATTATTTTTTATAGACCATTTGAGTAGTTGTATTAAATGAATAGTGTGTATTAGAATAGTAATATCACTGGTATTGTTAATGTCATTTTTTACTATGTATAAAAATTAGTGCTCAATAACCAATACATAGTTATATATAGGTTGAGAACACAACTAAACAACCACAACAGCATAGCCAGTGTAATCCCACCAGTGGGGACTGGAGAGCATAAAATGTATGCAAACCTTACCACTACCTCATAGAGGCAGAGAGGTTGTCTCCGTGAAACTCTCGTCTCAAAAACCCATAGCATAATAAAACTAGATACAGAAAAAAGGAAAAAAGAAAGAAAAACAAGAAAAACCGACTAATAACAAAAGCAATGATAGAATGTAAATACAATAAATTTAACAAATATAAAATAAATAATGACACCACAAGATATAAATACCCGACTAATCTGACTACCCTACTAAATCCAAAGGTGAGACATCAACCTATTCCTGCTAGCTTATTAACCTGCAGCTCTAATACCTCCTATCATCGAAACAGAACATGGAATTATAAAAATTGCGACAAGAACAATTACTACTACTAAGCAAAACTTGACAACATCATCAAAGGAAATCATCAGCTAAATATCATTCCTCGATTACGATCCAAATATAAGTGCATGATACAGCCAAATCCTTAAACCCTAGCAAAACCCTACACATTAAGAAAATCGACGAAAAATGAAGAAGTTAAAACCTTTTGTTCGAATTGAGGAAGGAAGTGGAACTGAGATACAAGAATGGGAACGTGCTGTTGCTGTAGATGTTGTCGAGAATATAGGAACACGGAGCTCCGGCACTGAGTTACGGCGGCTTTAGGGAAACGAGATGAAATTCTACTAATCAACATCTCCGAATTCACAGTTTTGCTTGAGCTTTAGGGTAATGGACAAGTGGAGAAGTGTCCAGAGAAGAAATGTAAAAAAAAATTGTAATGGCTTGTGGAGAAAGAAAATTTATGAATTCTCCAGAAACCCCCTATTGTTTAACAAAATATAATTTGGAATGGTATTTAGGGAAAGCAACGAGGCGAGTTTAGAACTATACAGTGAGAGGCAAGTGCGAATTGAATTAAAATAATTACTTTTAAAATTAATGTAGAGGGAGTGAGTTTAAAAAATCAAATAAAAATTTAAAGAAAATTAAATATTTATAATTCATAAAAATAAAAAATATAAATTTTTTATATTAAACATTGACTTTGATTCTATTTTTAAAAAAAATTAAATTAGATATGTTTGATAAATTATTAGTTGTTAAAATATTAATTAAAAATTTTTAATTAATGATTAAGTAATAATTGTTGAAATGTCAAGTAAACATAGTTAATTAGTGAAAAATAAAAAAAATATGAATTTTAATTTTTCATATTAAATTTAATTAAAAAAATAAAAATAACTTAAAATTTTATGCAAGGCGGGGCAAGTTGAAAATGAAAAAAATCACCATGTGAGATGAGGCAGGGCGGCTTCAAAAAATTACGGATTGAGCTCAACTCGTCCCGCACCCACCTTATTAACATCCCTAATGGTATTTAATAAAAGTTATATTTTCTAAATTTGTCGCATAAAATAATTCTTAAGTATTGATTGTAATCATCAAAGATAAAATATAATTTAAAAATTAAATTATTTTTTAATTATATTTAAATGACATTATTTTTTAAATAGATTTGTAAACATCTAAATTTTGTAGGACTTTACAAGATGAGTCCTATTTCATTCAGGGGTTCTTGGAGTCTAATCAACCCTAACCCCTAAGTCAATTTATGCCTATATAAAGAGTACTATATTCCTATAGAGTACTACATTCCTTTGAAAGGTCATCTCAAATATCCATAGGGAGAATAAAATAGTCAAAATTGTCCTATGTTTGAAAAATATGTCACTAACGGTCCTCAAATCATGGAGAAATCTTATGAGAGAAGAATCAAGGGAGTAACAAATCTGTACTCACATGCTTATCAATAAAAATCTATTTCTGCATATTTTATTTATTATTGCAATTTATTTTTCATCATATTAAAAATATGTTATAAATAAAACTGACACGTCCAGTGGGACCAAATCTACCCTTCATCCTTTCTCCTATAAATCAAGATCTGTAATTCTGAAGCCAGCAAAAGTAAAAAAAAAATGACTACTTCAAGTCTTGTCTTTGAGTTTCATCAAGTCTACTCTGACAAGCCTTAAAGCAGGGGGCATTTCTGAACATGGGAATTTCTGGACATCAAAATTTTATAGGACTCTACAAGATGAGTTCTATTTCAGTCAGACTCTCATGGAGACTACTCAATCTAAATCTTTGAAAAGACATCTCAAATATCCATACGGAGATCAAAATAGTCAAAATTATCCTATGTTCGAGAAATACGTCACTAACGATCCTGTTTCATCAAGTCTACTCTGACAAGCCTTGAAGAGGGGGCCATTTCTGAACATGGGCATTTTTGAACATCAAAATTTTATAGGACTCTACAAGATGAGTTCTATTTCAGTCAGACTCTCATGGAGACTACTCAACCCTAAATCTTTGAAAAGACATCTCAAATATCCATACGGAGATCAAAATAGTCAAAATTATCCTATGTTCAAGAAATACGTCACTAACGATCCCGTTTCATCAAGTCTACTCTGACAAGCCTTGAAGCAGGGGGCATTTCTGAACATCAAAATTTTATAGGACTCTACAAGATGAGTCCTATTTCAGTCAGACTCTCATGGAGACTACTCAACCCTAAATCTTTGAAAAGACATCTCAAATATCCATATGGAGATCAAAATAGTCAAAATTATCCTATGTTCCTGAAATACGTCACTAACGATCCTCGAATCAGCCCTCAAATCATGAAGAAATCTTATGAAAGAAGAACTAAGAGAGTAACAGATTTGTACTCATATGCTTATCAATACAAATCTATTTTTTTCATATTTTATTTATTATTATAATTTATTTTTCATCATATTAAAAATATGTCGTAAACAAGATTTAAAAAGAAAAAAAGAAAAATATTGCGAAGTAATAAAAGGATTCTGGGATTATATTTGTGAATTGCGAGAACATATTTTCTTACTTGGCTTTAGTTAATTATGGAAGTGTCCAGAAACATTGGGGGATGGAAAGTTAGGTGATGACCTTTGTTTACTTGACGAGAAAATGTCTCAGCTATCACTTTTTCACCTTTCTATGTCTAACAATTTAGAGATGCGCTTTGCATATATAAATTATGTCAATTAATATAAAATGATAAAAATCTCTTAAAAAGTATATTAACTTTATAATAAATGTAATATTTGATCAAATAATGAAAATGATAATGTTTTGTTGATATGATGATTGAATTTACTATATTTTGAATGCGTATAAATTAATTATATAGAATTTATAATTATAAATAGTTATTATATTAAGATAATAATATGTCTGATGGATACATTTATAATTTTTTAAATTTGTCAATAAATTATAATTAGATATGAAATTACGATATATTTCAATTGCATACGTGAACACAAAATAAAAAATTCCTATTAAATATTTTTTATTTTTGAATTATTTTATTTGTGTATGCTCAATTATCTATTACACATATTTAAGTTAATGTTATAAGGAGATATTCAAAACTGCAACAACTACAAGGGTATCAAGTTGTTGAGCCACACTATGAAGGTATGGGAGAGAGTTGTGGAGCGGAGGGTGCGTAAAGTAGTTGCTATCTCGGAAAACCAATTTGGATTCATGCCGGGGCGATCAACGACTGAAGCAATACATCTTATCCGGAGGCTAGTGGAAAAATATAGGGATGGTAAGAAGGACCTTCATATGGTGTTCATT
>JAOTQJ010000011.1:5505666-5519042 GCA_025642045.1 Solanum sejunctum | reverse complement strand
TTTGGGTGGTTGCACCATCTTGTATATGAATGGGCTATTCCTATGTATGAGTATATAGACTATGAAATTATGTTTTGGCCTTTAAGCCTGAGAATTCGAAAATGATTTACGTAGTTTAAAAGTATGTATATATATATATGTATACATATATCTATTCTTGTTGGATGGAGACTTAGCGCCGATGGATTGGGGGCCTTAGGGATATCCCCAAGGTCCCTCTCCCTTTCCTTGAACTATGTGCCTAGCATAGGTTTTCGATCTAAAGAGGGAGTTGTCCCATAAGGAGAAGAAATTATCTGATTTGTGATTTTGTGAAAATCCTCCCCGAAGAGAGAGTTATTCCATAAAGAGGGTTACTTCATACGAAGAGTGAGTTATCCCATAAGGTAAAGTCTGGTCTACCCTTGGCAAGTAGATCACCTCTTTATCGATGAGGGAATTTCATCAGGATTTTAAGTAATAGACACTTGGTCTTACTTATGTTAGTTAAGGTCACATCCTCAGTATATATATAAGCACATCATTTGCATTTCATGCATCATATGACTTTCATAGCATCTCGTATATTACATTCTTCATTATTCAACTTTTTTTATATTATGTGTCTTATCATCTAATATTGATATGCAAGTTTTGGTAAGTTACATGCATTGCACCATGCATACTTAGTACACTCAAAGTTACTAATGCATACTCTATGCCTACATGATGTTACCATGTAGGAATCGGAGCCCCTATTGATTCTCTTCGTGGCTAGACGGATTGTTTAAGTTAGCTTTTGGTGAGTCCTCATATCCGGGGACAATATCTATCTTCTTTCATGATTATGTTCAAACTATATTTTGTATATTTTTGGAATACTTATGACTATAAGGGTGAGCCTAGTTGTTTGTCTTGGCCCCCACTAAGTTTATGTCTAGAGGTGTTGTTGGACAAGTTATGTATTATGCTTGAGCTTTGACTTATTTATGTTATTCAAGTGTTTAACTATTTACCTTAGACCCGATTCCCCTTGTTTATGCTTATCTCTTATTGTCATTTTAATTGCTTCTGCGATCAAAGATGTGTAATGATATGCTATGAGGCTTGTTTGGGATTCCTTCGGGTCCCCTATTTGCCTGTCACGTCTAGGCCCTAGGTTCGGGGCATAACACTTATGGTGGTGGGAGGTATGTCAGTTAAGAAAAACACCTAAGCAACTTTGATTGAACATAAGATTTATAAACTTGAGTTTACTTTCACTATGTATATATATATTGTTTGCATGTATGAAATATTCTAAACTATTATACTAAGCTGAACATGAGTTGAGGAGTTCAGGTGAGTATTTTTGAGCCTGTTATTATTATTATTATTATTATTATTATTATTATTATTATTATTATTATTATTATATTTGAGTCATTGGACTTACAGTACATTCCACGTACTGACGCCTTTGTCGCTGCATCGTCTCATGATGCAGATACTTGAGATAGAGGACTTCAGCCCGTGCACTACTGAGATCCAGTTCATACACCTCAGAGTTGGTGAGCTCTCCTTACATTCCGGAGAAGCCCTTTGTACCTTCTGTCTTTTATTGAGTACTATTTTCATTTGAGGTGTATATGGCCTGTCATGGCACTGTTTGGATTGTTTATTAGAGGCTTTATAGACGTTAAGGGAGTGATTTCTTAAAAAGTATTATATAATTTCAAACTTATTCTTTTAAAATTTTGAGTGAGTTTTCATTAATAATATTGTATCTGATTGAGTTATTTCTTCCGCTGTTGAGTATGATGTGACGATGAGGCCAAGTGGTTCACTCAGAGATTAGCAATAGTCTTCGCGTGCCAGCCACACCTAGGGTACCCTCCCAGGGCATGACAGGTACCAGATCTTTATATAATTTGTTTAGTACCTTTTCATATTTAAACAATATCTTTTCAGGTTTAAACAGTAGTTTTTCAATAAGTCTCCATCAGACTTGAAAGAAAAGGTTCATGGGTATTCAAATTATCTAAATTAAACCCATAAAATAAATATTTAACCTTGAGGCCCAAAACTTTAATACTTTATTAGATCATACAATGGGCTACTTTAATGATAACATATCTACATATATATTTATATGTGAGTCCACAAAACAAAAATTTCTAACAAAATAAACCAGAATTTTCAATTGTGCAAGCAAATTAATAATTCAAGAAACGCCAACGGTTTTCCCGAGTAACCAGAGCATCAGTGTCAGCTCTATCCCAAAAATGGTGTGAAGAGAAGTTCTGTCTAGCATGAAACCATATATCGTAACTCCTGCTCTATTGTTCTCAAAATATGTCACTGTAAAACATGGAAAGTTAGAACTAAAAGTTGCATGTATATATACTTTCTTTGAAGCAGACTTAAAAAGGAAGTAAGACAAACGAATTAAAATGAAGGACGAATAGAAATCAGCATACCTAGAGCTTGTCGTTTTTGGAAGGAAATTGTACTATAGGCATAAGAGGGGACAAACTTCGTATTATCAAGTTCATCCTCTTCATCTCCAACATCATCTGCATCAGATGATCCTATAGATTCTGGGGGAAAATCATTGTTGAAATCTACTTGATGAGATACTGGGGGAATATCACTCTCAGCCCTATGATATGAGTCTATTGTAGCGCACGCGTGCCATTTTGCAGCTAGGCACGTCACGGCCTGTGCCTTGTGTGTAATTCTGGCTGCACTTCTCAAAAGTATCATCAGTCCAGCAAGAAGGCTGACGGAACACAGCTGCATATATTAAGGACCAAAATATTTAGCTCCACTAATGGGCAGAGGCGAATCTTAAAAAATGCTAGCTAATGAGATTAGGAGAATGCATTACCGCAAGTTCACCACTCTTGTAGATACGTAGATCAGCATTTGGGCGCGTAGCCAGGAGCAGGGAGGCAAATAGACTTGCTGTGATAAATATCAAAGCCCACAAGATGAACACCCGGAACCTATGGCTGATAATTCTCAAGTGCCTCCTGATCCTGAGGTGTTCTCTCAACACGGATTCAACATCAGAATCCACATGGAAGAGCACCTGAGCAAAATCTTGTAACCGGAGGATCTGAAGGTAACAGATCAAGCGGAAAAGTACACACACTAAGAAGAACACGACCGTCCTGTAGAGCCAGGAGGTCAGCTCCAGAATGCAGGCCAAGACATTGCCCAAGAATGGAATTTGGGTTCCACCTGAGCTGTACCACCAAATCTTGTATGCGCTTTCAGCAACAAAACAAGGCATGACAAAAACGAAGAGGATCTTCATCGATCTCTGCATATTAATAAGAGGAGAATATGGTTTTTCATCATTTTGAATTGCCTAACCTCATAAATTCAGGTCATCCCTGAACATAAATGACTCAAATTATTTATCTAAATGTATCAATTCGAGTAGCTATTCATTACACATTTATGAATGGAAAAGAAAATAGGGGATTCGATTCACTCTTGTTTGCGTCGAGCACCATGAAGTCATACGAGAGAAATCTAAACCCTCGACCGTCCAATCATTAAAAGAAGAACCTTTACTACTATCAAACTTCATTTTTTCCCATCCCACACTATCAAGAGGATCAGTGGTGTTCCCACATGGCCTCCAGCATGACTCGAACCCTCACTCTATTGGTTAATTGTAGAGGTATTCAACCACGAGAACAGGCTTCACTTGTCCTTAACTATCAAACTATATCAACTCCAAATTAATCGTTTTAAACACAAAATTTGTCTCTTGGAATTGACAATGCCAAAAACAAAGAGTCTAAGAAACTAAACGTCTTTATAAAAAAGATCATAAAAATGTGCACGTGGGAGATGGCTGAGATAGTGGCGGAGCCAGCATTTTCGTCAAGGATGTTCATACTTTTAGAACATGAGCAGTGATTTTTATATCAAGGGTATTCAACAATTAATATATATTAAAATATCTATATTTAACCAATAAGTTTTCAGACGAAGGCCACCCTTGAATGAATATAGCTCTGTCTTTGGGTTGAGAGGAAGAGGGAAAGAAACACATACATTGAGCTGTTGTGTGTAGCAATTTCTAACAGTCTCGCTCTCATCACAAAGCTTGTCAAGGAACAAGAACCTCCGAAGTCCATATTTCTTATTAAACCTCGAAAGACAAATGAATGACAGAGCTGCAACGCTGCTGAGCGACAACTGAACAACAGAGTCATAAGTCCTACTATGGTCAGCATCACAATCTCTACAAGCCAGAAGATGATGGGAGAGCCATGGCACGACAACCGCCAGCAAACTGAACACAAACCAAGACAAGCAAGCAGACCAAGAGTCCGATTGATCGACACACATCCACTTGAACCACGTCCTAAAACTCCTCAATTCATCATACATATGGGAAGCGCTTCGCACTAGTACCTTTTTATTTACTAAATCTTCATCCTCGTCCGCCATAAATATGCTGTCAATGTATATAACTTATGCTTTTGCGTTTGTTTTGTGCCAAAATTTGCTCGGAAAATGTCGATGTAAATTTAGAAGGAGCTTTACATAAAAGGCGGAGACAGAGCAGAAGATAGTAAAATCTTAAATGACAATGAGGTGATGTTTTTATGAGGCACCTTGTGTACAAGGGCAAGAAGAGAAAGGTGCAACATGTTAATAAATTGTTGGTTATCTTGGAAAGTAGAGGATGATAATGGATGAATCAAGTTCCTATTCCTTACATTTCAATTTTCTTTTACCACAAAAAGGAAGTCCCAAAAGTAGTTGGAATCAAAAGTTTATGGGATTCCTTCTGGATTCCTCCCCTCACTTAGCTTGACATTTCATGGGAAGTCCTACTGTATGATTAATTAATGGAGTTATTATCACTCCTCCCATGTGGTGCCCTTTGACTTACAAAAGAAAAGAAGATTTTTAAAATTTATGATCTAAAGTTATTTTAAATATTTGTGTATGATTTTATTAAGAGGTAAAATGAAATTTTAAAGGTAAAATTATTTTTAATTTGAGTAAGGTGATATTATTTTTAGGATGAATAAAAAAAAAGAGTGTCATATAAAATGAGACGGAGACACTCTTTTTTTTTTAGTTCGTAAAAAGAAAAAGTTGCCTTACTTGAATTAGAAATAATTTTAAGTTAAAATTTATTTTTTACTCTTAATAAAATGATTCTCAACCACACAAATATTTATAGATAATTTTAAATCATAAATTTTAAAAAATTTTCTTTTTTTGTTAAATATCATGCTAAGTTAAATAATATCGCATAAAATAAGATGGACGAAATAATATACATAGAAGAGAACCCTGCTACCTAGAATCCCATGAAGCTTGTGATTTGAGGTGCACTTTTTACTTGTCTATGCTTCCGTGATCAACACGTTATTTTCACCGGTTTAGTAATTTGTCTCAACCACTATGATAGTACTTCTATCAAACTTGTCTCAACCACTATGATAGTACTTCTATCAAACTTCTTCTTCAATTTAAGATTTAAAGTTATGAAGTATTTTTATTTTGGCCTTATTTGCAATTATATCTTTTAATTTTGAATGTGCATGATTTTTACAAAATAAACTTTTAGATCTATTAATGAATAATGAAGATTTCATAAGAAAAAGAATAGTTTTTAGTTTCAATCTCAAAAAAAGATATTGATTAAATTTTAATTAGATCATTAAACTTATATACAATTAAATAAGTAGATACATATATTTTTTATTTCACAAATCATGTGTGTGTATTATGTTATGGAAGGCATCTGTATCTGATTATATAATTTTATGCAAGTTTAATTATCTAGTTATGCACACAAAAAATTAGCAGACATACAAGTCAGGTGAGGCCAAAGAGCATAAATATATTTATGCATTATGTCTAAAGTTATATACTTTTTCATTGTAATTTATTTATCTTAATTTTCTTTTTAGTCAACTAATATCTCTTTTTTCTCAATTTTTTTAATTTTAAATTTTCTACATTACATGTATAAAAGACATTTGGCATATCCTACATACTTTTAGTTTAAGACAACAAAATTCAAAGTCTTCTTTACTCTTAAATCTCACTTATGAAATTTTACTAGATATGTAATTGTTGTTTCTTTACTATCTTAAATATGGTGTCAAATTAAAATTAGATAAATAAATTAAAATAAAGGAGGAAGTATATCGTAAATGTAAGAAGAGATTAACTTATTAACTATTAAATAAGAGGTAATCCCCCTCAAGATATGATTCTTTGTGATTTTAAAAATTAGACAATCCTTCAAAAAGAATAGTCTAATTTGATTTCGCAAATAGTTTAAGAAAATTAAAAAAAAAAAAATTTTGCTATCCTAAATTAAAATTAAGTCAAATATAGTAAAATATCTTTTAATCTTGTCAAATAGTTTAAGAAAATTAAAAAAAAAATAATTTTGCTATCCTAAATTAAAATTATGTCAAATATAGTAAAATATCTTTTAATCTTGTAATATTAAATATGCCATATGAAAAGTTCAACTTAAAATATTGTTAAAAAATGAATTAATTTTTTTAAAATAGGCTAAAAAAATAAGTTATTCTCTTTTAGACGAAGAAAATATTATCTGCTACAATAGCTATAGATGATGTCATCCAGGAGCTGACGTCCATAATAACTAACTGTTAATAGTCAAGGTGAATATAGAATTGGGATAATTAGACTTACGAGCCATTGAGAAAAATTATTTATACAAAAAATTAATTTACTTTTTTTTTTAATTATAAAAAATAGTTATTCGATTGGCCTTCGGCTATTTTTTATAATTTTGGGCATTCAGCCTCGTTGTATAGATATGTATAGTCAGTGTATATTTATGTATCATAATATATATTTAATGTATAGCTCATGTATAAGTAATCTACATTGTATAGTAGTGTTAGGGGGTGGGCGTTCAGTCTTTAGTTCGGTGTTGTTAAAGTTCGGTTCAATTTTTCGATGTTTGATTTTTTAAAAATGAGAACCATACTTCACATCAAACTAGATCGGTTCGGTTCGATTTATTTATGTGTTTTTAAAATAATTTTTCGATGCTAAGTAAAATAAAATAAAAATAATTTCATTCGTATTAAAAGTGTGTAATAAATTACTCCAATATTTTAATATGATATATACTTAATAGATAATTGTAGATTCATAGCATCACCATTTACAAATAAAATTAAAAAAAATTAACTTATTTAATACAGAGGTTAAATTAAAACATTATTAAGTGCAGAGGATTTACTAACTGATCATAGCTGCAAATGATTCTTTAAAACCATGCAACTGTTAAACACAACAAAAACACACCATCCAAATAATTTTCTCTCATAATGACTAAAGCTCTTTCCAGTGGTTAAAATTGGGTTGGGTTTGGATTAACATTTAAAAGTAAAAATTTAGAAGTATTAAATTATTAATATAATAAAACTTTGATTTTTTGGTGCATCGACCCTTACACCGTGTACCGAACTGTAGAATTGAAGTTTCCAAAAAAAAAAAATCAAAATAGAACTGAAGAATGAAAAATCGACACCGAAAAACCAAAGTAGTTCGGTTCGGTTCGATTTTTTGATTTTTTAGGTTTTTTGCCCACCCCTAAGTAGTGTATACTTTTTATAGTTTTGACAAACTATATTGTATAGTTTCGCTAATTTTAGACTATTTTTTATATAAATAAAATATGAACTACTTTGTTTATAAATTCTTTACTTTTTGTACGTATATATATAATTTCCCCCCGTAGAATTGTTGGCCTTTGAGCACGGCCAAACCTACATGGAACCGAGGGAGTTTATTTGGACTATAAATATTGAACCCCTACAATACAACACTAATATAGAACACTAATATAAAGTGTAACGGTTAAGGAGGTTAAGATCAATTCATAATAACTAAGACTTTGTCAATTTTTCATTTTTCAAATAGCCGTATATTATAAATTTATGGATTTCTTTAAATTATAAATAATCTATGGAAATATTTCAAAAAAAATGATTTTCAAGTAAATATTATTATATATCTAATAATTTTTTTTTAAAAAAAATATTTAATTTAGAGCAAGGCAATTGAATTAAGCACTCTCATATATGATTTGATCCATTTATATCCAAATTGACCCGTTAATTTGTCAATTCTACTAGCATATATTTTTTTTTCGAAACCCGTAAATGCAAATCCTAAATCCACTACTACCTTTAAGTACTACTAAAACTAATTTTACTAATAAGAATTAACTCAAAAAGGGGATCTTTGCAGGCAAGAAGAGAAAGGAGCAACAACAAAGTAAACATTTTTCATATGAAAATCCACTCTGTCACCAGAAGGAAAAGGAGATTGATGCTAGGTCAATCCAAAGATCACTCCTAAATCAAAAAAAGAAATAAGATCAATTTAAAATCAATTAAGAAACATATAAGTAAGGGAGGAATTCAGATTGAAGCCTATCTCAAATCAGAAAGTAAGAAGGAAATGCAAGACGCAAAGAAATAAGTCAATTAAATATTTTGTACAAGGTACGTAGAACTGAAAAAGACAATTATGCTTCTCTGTGTATGAAATTGAGTATTTGGGGTAGAATTGTATTATTGTAGGTTTGATCGTGATTTGTCATATTGAATACTTGTTCATATGGAGATGTATTGAGTTATAAATTAGTAGTGAATTTGTAATCTAATGATATTGAGACATTGATGATATTGAGATATTGATGGTATTGATGTTAGAAAATAATGATCTGTGTATCAAAGTAGAAGAAGAAGGAAGAAAAAGATGAATAGTAGTTCGGCTCTTTTTGGAGAGAAGACAGAGAAAATATTTCGAGAGAGAGAGAAATATTTCGTGGTAACGCTCAATGGGTAAACTTCACGGCGATAAGATTATATATTAATGATATCCAAATATTTACAATTACATAGAATACATATATACACGGAGAATAAACAGTAGCACCTAAATTTTAGGTCGGGGCTCCGCCCCGAACTCCGGCCTTCGACTGGGGCCCCAACAACCTCACTGCGGAGGTTGAACCGCAACAGTACATAAATATAATATCAGGCTCCACTACTTAACAATTGAGACATTGAAATCATTATGATGTTGATATTATGGTATAATTGTGGTTGTGCACCTTGCATCTATTATTATTGGTGCATTGACACTTGTGATGGCTATGGTCGAGATATGAGTAAGGTAACATGTGGATCGATGGTCAAGGTCTTTGTCGGTCAAGCTGAGGTAATATACCGGCGGTCCGAAGTCATTTTCAGACGGATGAGCATGAGCCGAGGTCTTTGTCGGAAATGTTCACGGGTACATAGTTTATGTGTTGCTCCCATGGGTTTCGATTGAGGCAGTCATCTAGTCAGTGAATGTGTATAATAGGATAGACATGCATCACGATTATTTAACATTGCATTGCATCACTAACATCTCATGGCATTCACTCCATGTCATGTTTGTTTCTATATTACCAGCGTATTGCGTATGGAATTGTCTACTTATTGTGTTATTGACCTGAGTAATTATTTAATGTATCTAGATATGATTGTGTGTTGTCACATTATGCCAAGTGATGAGTATATCTAAATTATTGAGGCTTGTATATTATCTTATGCTGGGACTTTTTTGAGTGTAGGGTTGTAGTTCGGCGGATTGTGGTTGGGATTTAAGGATTTACTTGTGTTCTACATTTCTTTATTTTAGGTTAGTTCCATTTGTTGAGTACCCTATTGTTTGGTGCTCACCCCTTGCTACATTTTTGTAGATTGTGAGTCTAGTCCATCCTACTAGACTTCTTTCTTGTTGGATCGAGATTTCAAATTTCTTGCGAGATAGTGGCTTATATCTTCAACAGGCCTTGAGGATTCCACTTTTATGTTCTTGTTGTATTTGAGGGCTAGACATGATGTTATTTATTTTCTTTGAGTATTCTATATTTAGAGGTTTATACATGTGACATCAGTTCTGGATGGTTTTAGTTTATTTTGTTCCGCTTATCTATATTATTAGACTATTATCTTCTATTTTTATTTTTATTGTTAAGCGATTTGAATTTTGGGCTGACTCGCATTGGTGGGTTAGGTAAGTGTCATCACACTCGCATTTCGTTTCATGACATTAATATGATGAACAAAGTTATTGGTATGTTCATATTAGGTGTTGGTCCAGCAATTTGTGTGTGATTAGAAAATGTGGAGACCCCCAAATTATTTAGTAAGGATATTCTGGTGCGCTGAGCTCTCACTATGAGGTGGGGATTCGAGAAAGAACTGGACCATATCAGGTCTTATGTTTGGTGCAACCCCACCTTACATTTTTGCATGAAGTTATTTCCTTGGCTTGAACATGATGAGTAATTTTACCATTGTTCTGGCGATCTCTTCCTTCTGAAGTATGGGAAAGGGAGGAAAAAATAGTCGCTCATAGGAAGGAAGGAGGTATAGCTCAACTTTCTTGCCTCTTCATCCATCCTGTAGTGAGGTTTCAATGAGCTCAGTCTACATGTGGAACTAAAAGTATGTATACTTTTTATCTGAATTATCTATTATTTTCAGTCTTATCAATGAGAATGTTTATTTTTTTCATAATTTCTTTTATCATTTATTTGTATTTAATGATGTAAAAGAAAAACCTCGAAACGAGACACCGCTTCTTCTTCTCCCTTCCATTCCCATAGTAGCTAAGAACGGCCTGGGAGAAAAAGTTAAACCACTGTTCCTTTTTCCCTTGCCAGCAAAATATCACATTCTTTAGGAACTCTAACGACCTTTCAAAATATCACATTGTTTTATCGACAACATAAAATTCTATCTAAGATCTGGGATCAAAGGGATATGAATTTCGAAACTGACATATCAAAACAAAGCCTATTTAATGTTGCTTTTCTTTTAGTTGCAGTGCTCGAATTAGCACTGCTGAAATCACTAGCCAAGCCCTAATAGATGCCTTATATGCCGCCTTATCAAATTATGTACATTAACTGTTTTCCACCTCTTTTTTTTTGTGTGTGTGTATGGAAAAATTATTTATTTTAAAGATAATTGTCATTACTAATATCATAATTGAAATTTAGAAGCAAACTTAATTTTGATGGTTAGGGCTTAACTTCGGTGCTTCTAATTGGTTACTGTATATGATATCCTACAAATTCAGGCAAGTAAGTTTGTCGTTTTGCATCTCTTATCCTTGCCAATTCTCAATTTATTCTTTTGTACTGCTTGCAGTTTTAAAATTTCTTCTTTCTTGAATAAAGATTGCAAAAATAGAACACGAATGCTGTGAATTACTTGGAAGGTCCGTACACTTTCAAACAATTAACTTTCCTCTTACTAAGAGAATCTTGTGAGATCCCATCAAAACTTTTAATACGTCTGTTTTGTGGTTACATATACGTGATAACAAAACGCAGGTGATAGATCGATCAATCCAAAGTAGTAAAAAAATAGTTTCTAGAGCTCAAAACTTTTAATACGTTGATTTTGTGGTAACATATTCGTGACAACAAAACGCAGCCAATAGATCGACCAATCCAAAGTAGTAAAGAAATAGCTTCTAGAGCTCAAGACTTTCAATACATTGATTTTGTGGTAACATATTCGTGACAACAAAACGCAGCTGATAGATCGACCAATCCAAAGTAGCAAAGAAATAGCATCTAGTGCAACTACTCAATTTAGGAGGTCGATAGGAATAACTTATGTAACATACTCAATCTTACAAGTCCGAAACTTTGAGCCGTGAAAAGATCCATTACACCATCTCTAAATGGGCTGATGGCAAGCTCAGAAACTCACCATTGGTTCAGAGTGAATGAGAGAAACTCACCATTAGGTCAGAGGAGAATAAGTTAGGATCTTACACTTTATTTTATTTTCTTAATCGAGTTTTATATTTTATTGGAATTTTTATGATGCACCTCTAGTGGAACTTGCAAAACTTGCAAAACATATTGATATGCTAACAATATACCGATAAACTTGAATTTTTTTAACTTTTTAAATGTTCACAAGTTTTATCATAGAATGTGATAACAAGTAAGATTTGATTTTCATTTTCTCTTAACTTGTTTATCAATCAACGCCAGCAGAATGTGATAATAAGTAAGATTTGATTTTCATTTTCTCTTAACCTGTTTATCAATCAAATCTTTTAGCGGTAAGAACATTTTAATATACTGGCTTTGTAGTTAAACCAAAACCAAACGTTGTATGTTTAAACTAGATGAACACTTTGGATGATCCTTTCTTTTGCAATTTCTACAATGCAAATAATGTGTTCGCATAATTTAAAAACTTCATACGTGCGTAGAAATTTCTTTAAAAAGATTGTCCATCAGTTTACTATTTGATAACAAAGATGCTTAATCATATTCTTTTTTGGTTTGCATTACTTTCAGGAATTTAAAATAAATTTAAATGGAGGATATGAATTATAAAAGAAGAGGAATATATGGTGCTTTTTGTGGGCTTATTGTCACGGATTTAGAGCTTTGTTGATCGCTAAGGGAACGCTTGATCTAAGAATACAAGTGAGTCGCTAAGAGAACACTTGATCTAAGAAGACAAGTGAGTCGCTAAGGGAACACTTGATCTAAGAAGACAAGTGAGTTTTTAAGACTTGTATATTGCTTTTGAAAGGTTGCTTACAATTCTTAGTTAGTTTGTACAAATGAGTAACCTCTCTATTTATACTACTTCTAAGGAGCTTATGTGCAAATAATATTTATTCTATAAGTCCTTAAATATTTACACTTTAGTCTCTAAAAGACTCACACATCTAGAAAATTCTAAGGACTCTCAAGTCTTGTCTACAATATTTTAGATTCTTCTAAGTATTTACAAAATTTTCCTACAACATTCTAGAACCTTTCGAAAATCGCTCTTAAAACTCTATTTTTTTTTTCTTGTCTCTAGATTCTTCCCTCCTTTTATATGGAAGACTAGCGGATTGTGACATTATGCAGTTGGCAAGGGGGCAAAAGCAACTTTTATGAGTCATTTGGATGGGATTAAAAAATAAAAATTTAAGAAATAAATAATTTAACAATATTCAAGAATTTTTCTGAAGCGAAAGGTATTTAAGTTGTAACATTAACTTAACTAGGATTGCACATTGGTTTGGACGGGTCGGTTTTTAAATCTATCAATTTGATTATCGGTTATCGGTTTGTAGATATACTAAATTATTATAAAATTAGTAAAATATTAGCTTATTAATTTTCGGTTTATCGGTTTAACTAGTAAAATTTGACACAAATTTTTTTTTATTGAAAATTACTTAAATGGAAGATGACAAACCAAATGAACCATCCACATGAGTTGATAGATTGCATCTTGCTCAAAAACAAATATTTTCACATTGTAGAATAATTGAAGTTTGAGACAATAAAA
>JAOTQJ010000011.1:5491816-5505566 GCA_025642045.1 Solanum sejunctum | reverse complement strand
ATGAGTTGATAGATTGCATCTTGCTCAAAAACAAATATTTTCACATTGTAGAATAATTGAAGTTTGAGACAATAAAAACTAAAGTATGAAGCTGTCAAGGACTTTACATACCAAATGGTACAAATATGATCATTTAATTTCCTATCGGGTTATGGATTAATCCATCATTAAGAAAAACTCTAAAATCGTTAAGAATCGATAATACAATAATTCAAAAAAATTAAAACCACTACAGAAATTGCTAAATCAATAATCATTATTATTAACTCAATAATTTTTTTTCTTATTCGAGTTACCAATTTTAGTTTGATTTTGAATAGCCCTAAACTTAATGGGTAAACGGTAAAAAGGTTTCAGGAGTGTAGTCATGTCACTTTGTTTATTTAGTGCTAAAATTTTGTAGAATTAAATTTTATATATGTGTATGAAAAAATTTATCCATATTATATTAAATATATTTACATAAAATTTCTATCATCAATTCATTAGGTGAATTCTTATAACTGCGTGAAGCGCCAACATACTAATCCGAATGTAAGTTGTCCAGAACCTTTTGGCCTTGTTAACATATCCTCCATGAGAATTGAAAATTTTCTAGCTAATACAGTGACAAAATCAATATTTTTATTAAAAATATTCATACTTTTAAAATATAGATAAATAACTTTTGTATTAAAAATATTTAATCATTAATATATATCAAAATATCTACACAGCGAATATAGCTCAGCCCCCGCATAATATTTCATTTTTTTAATAAGAATAATTAATTCACTCAATTTCAATATAATATATCTCCGTGCTTCTGATGGGCAACACCAAGCTCCTGTACTCATCATTGTTATATTTAATAAAAAGTAAAAGAAGAAGAAATAGTAGAATATTCTTCAAAATGTTGAATTATTTCAGCACATTCGTGAACCCCACAACTATCTCTCCTCATTTTTCGACTCCAGGTACTTTTCTCTCCTATTGCTACCTAATTTCTTTGTCCTATCTGCAAATTATTTGCTACCTAATTTCTTTGTCCCATCTGCAAAATATTTGCTCTTGCATTGATTTTTTTTAGCTGAAATGCTGAATTCTCTCTGTCTTGCATTTCATGGCAAACTGCACTAAATCTTCAAGCTTTGTGTTGATTCCATTGTTATTTCTTTTCATTTTTTTGGTTTCCTTTCTTAATTTTTCTCATTTTAGTGGTTTTTTTTCTGGGTTTAACCTTATATTGAAGCCCCAAAATAAGTTAGTTATTTCTAGCTTATACGTGCCTGCACGGTATATGCATTTTCTTTTGAAATTGAGTACTGCTCATACTATTACTGTCTCTTATTTAGATTTTTCTGGGTTTGGCGGAGAGGGGTTTATTCTTTTGATAAATTAGCTTCTTTTGTTATGAGATAAGTGTCAAAATCACACTTGAAGTATCAGTTTCTTGAATCTTTAGGTAGGAAATGCAAATAATTTGCTCATTTTGAGGCGTCTTTTGGTAAATAGTTGGTAATAGTTCATATCGAAATTTTGTAGGACTGTACAAAATTAGTCCTATTTCAGTTAAGGTTTTGAGGCTGCTCAACACTAAACGCTAATATATTCCCTTAAAAAGATATCTTAAATATCTTATAGAGATCAAAATGTCAAAATCATCCTATGTTCGAGAAATAAGCCACTAATGACCCTCGAATTATGGAAAAATCTTAGGAGAGAAGAATCAACGATAAACAGACTTGTACTCACATGCTTATCAATTAAATTATGTTTCTTCATATTTTATTTGTGATTGTAATTTATTTTTTATCACATTAAAATTTGTCGCAAATGGTAGAAAATACAAACAAGATAGTTCAATTAGGACAAGCTAGAAAAAGTGATACTTCAGGTGTATTTTTGATCATTATCTCCATATTATTTATTTTCTTTTTTTCACCCTTCAGTTTAAATTTCTGTGCCGCTTCTAAATAACCTTACTTGTGTTTTATCAATTTAATCTAGTGAGGAAAGGAGAGTACTAACAAGTACCACAACAATTGTCAAAATGAAGAGTGACAACCAGACCTGGAATCCATTGGTGGAGGAGTTGACTTTTGCAGCAAATTCGGCTCCGTTCAATAATTGTCATGCTTCTACTATTGTTGAGGTTGTGATAAATTTTAGTTGTGGTTCAGTGATTAGCTAGATTGACTGAACATATAACTGGTTTGGTTTTTCATTAACTGGTGCATTGAGATTTTGACCGGTTTGGTTCTTATAAAGGTGAATAAGGATCATTTCTTGGTTGCTTATTTTGGTGGTACAGTAGAGGGAGCTTCAGATGTGAAAATTTGGGCACAAATTTTTAAGGTAACACATCCTGTACAACTTAACTTGAGTTCTCTAACTTGTTGCCGGTGTATCGTGTTTCCTTCGTATCAGATACTATATGCTTTTTACTTGCAAACTAGTAACTGGTTTTGAGTTTACAGTTCATTTATATCAGCTAAGGCATTTCCAGAACATACATTTGTCCTTTCCTTATGGGGCTTGATCTTTGAGACGAGGGTCTTTCAAAAATAGTCTCTCTATCTCTATGAGGTAGTGGTAAGATCTGGGTCTTTCAAAAATAGCCTCTCTATCTCTATGAGGTAGTGGTAAGATCTGCGTACATTTTACCCCACTTGTGGGATTCCGCTAGATATGTTGTTGTTATACAGTTGTCCTTTCCTAAATAGCATTACAAACTTATTCATAGGCCAAGCTCCATATGACTTATCTTTTTTAAATCTATAATGGGAAAATTGAATTGAAAACATGGAACATTTTGAGCAGGATGGCCATTGGACTGCTCCTGTTATAGCTGATGAACAATTTAATGTTCCAATGTGGAATCCTGTACTGTTTAAGCTTCCTTCCAGTGAAATACTCTTGTTCTATAAAATCGGGCAAGAGGTACAAAAGTAAGTATGTTCAGGCTTCCTTTTTGTCTAGTGGATAAGTTATATTATGTAGATGTTTTATGAGACAGAGACATCCATAAAATTGTTTAAGCTTTTAATTTCAAACATATCATTTTATTATCTGATCTTTTCCACAACTGAATTTTTATAGAATGACATGACATGATATTGTTCACGGGAAATCATTGTGTAATGATAAATTACTATGAGGTGGTTATAATTTGGGAGCACATTCACAAACATATGTAGACATGTATCTGTTAAAACAGCTTCAGCATATCAGTAGAAAATTAAAAGGATGTGCCTTGCTACTTACGTTCATTCATTAAAGTGAAACTTGAAGAACTATGATGATTTTTTGATGGCATGATTCCATGAATTATTAATAAGATTGTTAACGAAACATTTAATTCGTAGACATGAATTTTCGATTAAAATTCTATATCAAGATGAAGTTATTCACATATATAGGCTTGTTTTGTGCATAAAGTCAAAATTTTTGCCTTTTATACAAAACTGTGTTTTGTGCATAAAGTCAAATAATGAATAAGTCATTGTGTAAGTCTTAATATCTCCTGACTTCCTGACTATGTATTAATCATAGAATAATTGTGAAATTTTTAATATTTTCTTTGTTTCTTGCAATAATAGTAAGCTAGATTTCATTCTCAGATGTTTATAATTCCTTGGTTATGCATAGTAATCGAGTTACATCACAATTCATTGCCTAATATACAGCACTAGTATCTTTACTACTTTGTTGAATGCAATTATAACTTACCACGTCCATGGGATTATGTTCAAATTTGTCTCTTACCTGGAACAGGTATACTCTATGATTCATTAGTTTCTGATATCATTTATGTATCTCTTGTAACTTGAACTAATTGGCAGAAACGTAAGGTACGGCTGCATACAATAAGCCCTTGTGGTTGGGCCTTTCCCCGTACCCTACACACAGGCAGGAGCTTTAGTGCATCAGTCTGTCGTTTTCTTTTGTAACTTGGACTAACATTGATGCTCTTAGTTACTTCTGTTGTTTCACCCATTAATGCATTAATATCTAGTTCTCCGAGTGATGCCACTACATCAATCATGTCAAGGTTCTCTAAATTTGGAGCATTATCCAGTTTGCCAGCTTACTTCCAATTTCATTTTCTGTGAGCCAAAGTAGATGACCTAGTTAGCTTTCCTAAATCCAAATGAATTATTTTGCTAAACTTTTCCAATATCATTTTAGCATTTAAGTGTAATTCTACTATTAACCATTGATCAAAATTACAATATTTTATAATTCTTTAAATCTTGTTTTAGACAATAACTTAATCAGAACAAAAGATAAGGCGATAATGCAGTATAATCAGGACAATAACTTTGTGCTCCCGATGCTTGCTGATGATTTTCATACATCAGATGGAGCGGATGCTTGAAGCGTTCTTATGATGGTGGTGTTACATGGACGGAAAGAGAACAGCTTCCTCCTGGTATATTGGGACCAATAAAAAATAAGGCATGAATATGAACAAGTCAATACTCTTAAGTTCCACGCTATCTTAGATATATCATATCTGATAAGCTAAAAATAAGTTCACTTATTTTCCTTAGCCTATCATGTTGGAAAGTGGTTCCTTGCTTTGTGGATCATCTGTCGAGAGTTGGAACTCTTGGGGAGCATGGATGGAGGTTGTACTAAATATTTGAGAGAATTCTAAAAGTACCCATTTTTAGTGTGTTCGAGAGGAACTAAAGATTAGCTTTCCTTTCTTCACTATAGATGACTGCTGATTCCGGTAGGACGTGGAGGAAGTATGGTCCAATATACATCGAGAATAACCCTCTTAGTGTGATTCAACCCGTTCCTTATCAGACTGCAAATGGGACATTGCGTATTCTTCTAAGATCATTCACAGGCATCAATAAAATCTGCATGTCGGAGTCCCATGACGGTGGTTATACTTGGACTTATGCAAAGCCTACTGAATTGCCCAATCCCAACTCAGGTAACTGTTTAAGATCATTTTATCTATAGGTTGTTTGAAATTATGTACATATACCACAATGGTACAGACTCCGTTTGTTTCTTCATATCTTTCCGTAGCTACAAGCTTTTACAGCCAACCAAACTTACATGTTTGCTGAAAGGTAGAATGTATAGATAGATACTTTAACTTTGCTTCAATTGACAACTAAACACTCCAAATTAGAGTTTGCACATCTAGAGACTCTAACTTGTCCCCATTGTGTCAATTGAACACTCCAACTTACAAATACTAATCATCTAGACACCTCCAAAATTTTTATGTGCCATGTCATAGTCGGGTGTCTCGTAGACACAATGGGAAGTAGTTGAAGTGTTTTAGTTGCCAGCTAAGACAAAGTTGAGGTGTCTAGATGTGCACTCTCAAAGTTGAAGTGGTTACTTGTTAGCTGAAGCCAAGTTTGAGTGTCTGTTTATGTATAGTGCCATTCTGAAACTATTTACGTGAACATTAGTAATATGACTTCCTTCTGGAAACAGTCGCGCTATGGTTTTTAAACATATGGGTCAGGCTTCGTACATCCGACCCCCCTTTACCCCGCAATGGGCGGGAGCCTTTGAGGTATTGGGGTAATGTTGTTGTTGTATTAGTAATATGACTTCCCAGGAACATGTGAGGAGCAGTTATTCATTCCGACATTGTTATCGATTATGTGATATTTCATAAGTAGGGATTGATGGGGTTAAGCTGAAAGACGGACGTCTTTTGCTTGCATACAATACCATTTCCAGGGGTGTGCTCAAGGTAGCACTCTCAGAAGATGATGGAGACTCATGGCATGATGTTGTCACACTCGAGGAAACTGTAGGAGAGTTCTCTTATCCGGCTGTTATCCAGGCTAGTGATGGATTAGTTCACATAACTTATACATACAACAGAACACAAATCAAGGTAAGCAACAATTTGGTGAACAACGACTAATGTGTTTTAATACCTACTTTCCACTTTTTACCTGTTGACGAGTATGGAGCTGTTTTAACTTGGTTATTCAGATTGTGCAAGTGATGGTGCCGTTAGACTACATAGGCATGATTTCTTATTTTCTTTAATTGTTCTGCAGCATGTAGTCCTTCAACCCAACTAATGGAGTACAGCAACATGAGAACCTTTTTAGTGGAGAAGGTGATAATCTTATTTGTGCCATAGAACTACTGGAAGTATTTGATCGACGACTTGTGTAAGTCTAAGCTCACACCTATTTTGTGATTATACTTTTAAATCTAGATACATGATTTTCCTCGAGTCACTTCTTATGGTGAGGATGAAGGGCAGCAATTGTACTACTTCACTTTTTTTGGTTTTCATCATTTCTTTATCAGGATGTACCAAATATTTCTGCATTATGATGAGGAGGGGGATCCTTTTATTAAGTTAGAAGTTAGTTCTCTTCAGCAGAGGATGATAACATAGACTGTGATGTAACAGTGCAAAAAAACTCAGATTGTTTCCAAATGGGGTTTACACTATGTTACACCAAGGAACAGGTACATTATTGAGTGCTTATTGGATGAGACATGTCACGACCCTAAACGGACCATGAGTAGTATCCACACCAAGTCTCTGGTTGGAGAATCATTGCTATAACCTGATTAAAGCAACTATGAAAAGAATAAACATTTAAAGATGTGGAAACAAGTTTAAATATAAGTTGGTTGAGTTTCCATAAATTGAAACAAAAAAATCTAAGTGATGCAGAAACAACCCTTCCTAGAACTTGAAATCATTGTACCAAAACATCTATGTATAGTCTAGAATAAGGGGATGGAACTTCAGAAAAACATAATTTTTTTTTGTTTCCCAAGGTATCCCCAGGCCCTATAGGCTAAGGGCAAGTCCTCTGTGAATTTGAGCTCCATTTAAGAATTTGTCGCTGGTCAATTGGTTGTTGCATGCACAAGGTGGGGATCGAACTCCTGGTACTTGCATAAACGACCTAGTGAGCTAATCACTAGGCTAACCAAGCTTGGTTTAGAAAAACATAGTTAAACATAATGTCTAATTGTCTAAGTTTGAAGAAAATGGGTTGAGAAATTCAAAAGAATCCATGATAGGCTAAAAGAACTAGCTCACCCTTGAAATTCAAAAAAAAAAATAAATCAATCTCCTAGTTGAGGTTTGAAGATGTCTTGTACCCAACAAAAAGAGTAAGTGCAGTATCAATACATATAATAACAGTGTACTGGTAGGATCATATGACTATTCTAATAAGTGAGATATAAATAGGTAATTACAACATAGTAAACCACACACACATATTGAAAGAATTAAAATTGCACAGTTCAAGCAGATTATACCAATTTCAAACATTATCATTTTCTACGCAACAATTATCAATGGGCGTCTCAGAGGAATCACATCTAAATAAGTTGCGTGTTGGAATGTGATATCCTATCCAACAATCACAACCACAATGAATGTTCATAAACTTACACAATCAAGTAATGGGTTCATTTCATTGCAATTTGATCATGAATAGTTATTGATTAGGTTCATTGCATCATTCCCAATACATATACATACATGTAATACTTATGATGTAGTTAACAAGCCTATATAACGCAAACAGAAATTTAAAATCATCACCTACCTCAAAACAAGCCTTGAAAACTCTTAAGAACTGAAGTTTTCCCTTTTTTCAAAGTCTTGGCTCATTCTTGATCTCAAACAAACAAGAAATACGATGGATCATCTAATGATGACCTAAAATAGCCGGATTATATATAAATCTCAACTCTTGGCCATTTTCATGATCATCTCCTCCAACTAGTTGGACTTTTTCTCACCATTAATTGTAGGTCACAACCTTTCCTTCAAAGAAATTTCGTAGATTCTAAGGTGTAGGAATTAAATTACAAGCTAGGGGAATGATAAACTTACCTTTATCGATGAAATAGGTGAAATACTACCCTAAATTGCTTCTGGTTTCTCAAGAATGAAGTGAGAGAAGAAAACAATTTTAGGACTTTTCTAATTTAAAACCAGTGACTTTCTCGTCATGGTTGCCACTTACCCTGCCATGAGTACACCGCCCATAGCAGGACTCATTTCGTCGTGGTGGGTTGCACGGAGTTAGAAACTCGATATTTGTGTCACAAACTTCCAATTCGCAACACATTCGCAAATCATGACATTTCAAAATCATCCCTTTGTACCAAGATCAATTTTTGAAAATTCTACTTGCTCGAACTTGTTCCGTACAATCGTGCATGCTTCTTATTGTCTTGGTTTTGACTCAAAAGATCAAACCCACAAGTCAATATTGTTGAAGCAACTGGAAAAAATTATTTATTAGGGATAATATTATAAAATCATAGTTGAAGCAACTAAAAAAAAATAATTAAGTAATTGAAATAGGTGTGTCATTAAGCAACTACTTTAAAAAAATTAAATTAAAAAGTTCATGAAATATTTTTATGAGCCCATATAATAAAGAAAGGAAGGAGGTAACTCGAGCAGACACATCAACGGAGAGCTGTCTGCTTCACCTAACTCCTCCTTATATAATAAGAGAATCTTTGGTTCAATTGCATACTCGTATATTGCTTTATCCGTGTGTATGCTCTAAAGCCTAATTTCTATGAGGTCAAAAAGGGATAGGTCTAGGCAAGGGCGGAAAAATTAAATTCAACTCATTCAATTTGTTTAAGTGACCTGTTTATTTATAAGCTTCATCTATTTCAATTCAATTCATTTTAAATCGTCAAAAGTTTAGTTGATATGTGACTCAATTTGGCTCAAAAGAAATCTTGTCAAAATATCTATTAATTTTTTAAAATTTTTTGATATCCTAGATATAATCGTAAAGGAAAAAAATAATAATTTTATTAGATACTACAATATTGTAAAAGAATAAATTTTAAAAAAAATGTAAAATTATAATTAAAAAATTAAAATTTACGTTGGGATGTTGACCTGTTTTATAATTCATTACACAATCATTTTGATCCGAGCAAATTTGTGTAAACTTGTTTGTTGTCTTGAATCATAATGACTCATTCAAAGATGATCAAATTCACTGAATTGCCAAACCTAAGTCTAGAGGTGGCAATTGGATGGATCATAATGGATCAATACAACAAATGAGTCAAAATCTAATTCAACATAATTTTTACTAAGTTTTTTTTAGTTGTTTTATTTGTTCTTTTACAATATTTTAGTACTTAATAAAAATATTTAATTTCTTTATTATGATTATACATAGCATATCAAATTAAAAAATATAAAAATATTTCTAAATTCATTTTTTAATGAGTTGAGCAAATAATCTGCTTAAACTAAATGGATCGGATGAATTGAGTTTGAGTTTGCCCCAGATGGGTGGAGGATCTTACTAAGGTCATTTCGGCTGATCATTTTATTATGTACATAAGATATGACTAATAAGTTGCTTGTCTCATTTCTTTTTCGAGAAATTTTCACAAATAGTCTACGCTTGAAACTTCATATGATTAAATAGCTAGATTTTACATAATTACACGGCATAATATCGATTATGTGACCTGGAGCGGAGGAGAGACGAGCAAGATCAAGAGGGGGAGGAGAGCGATGAATTGTATATGTATATTTGTCAAATTGTATGAATATATCTGTCAAATAATTAGATATGTATAACTGACATACATATGTATTTGTATATCTGGCAAGCGAGATTGATAGAGAGAGGAAAGAGGCGAGCGAGAGAGGGAAAAGAGTGGAGAGAGGCGAATTATATGTACATTGGTTGAATTGACTATGTATATCTATCAAAATAATTGTATATATGCGTCTGTTATACATATATGATGGTATATTTGGCAAGAAATTGCATAGAGAGAGAGGAAGAGAGGAGAGTGAATAACAACAAAATCTTAACTATAGCAATAAAACCCTTACTATAGCTATAAATTATAATCTTTTGCAAATTATAGTGGTATAATGTAAATACATATCATATGTTTGTCTAGCTAGTTACGTAATTTTTCCTCTCCTAATAGGCAATAGCTAAAGTGAGCCCATCCACCAGTCCGTGGAACAAACATCAGTTCCTTCTTTATTTTCAGTCCCTTCATTTAATTCTGAGTTCATGATAAATAATAAGTATGGAAGCTTCTTCATGATTTAACCATTACTTTCATAGTTATATTGTTTTCTAATGAAGAGGCATGACATATTCCAAATATTAAATAATACTAATGCAAATAAAGAAAAGGAAGAACAATGCAGGATACACATACAATTGAATATTTTGAAATTAGACTCCAATGAGCATAGATCAACATCAACCTCCCACTAAAAAAATGAAATCTAGAGCAAACCTCTAGCCCCTCTTGTACTGCAGGTCTTTTGTTTTGAAAAAAGGAGGGTATAATTGTTAAATATATGGGAAGAATTTAACTTTGGCACTTGAGGAAAACAATTATTGTTCTTATTCTCCACATACTCTTTGCATGTTTAATATCTATGTTTTGGGTTTGGGGGGTGGGGTTGTGGGGGGAATCGTACTAAAACCTATTTCTACCGTTTTAATTTATGTGATAATGTTTAGTTTGGTATAAAATTAAAAATCGAATGAAGACAAAGAAGGAATAGATATTTGTACAGTTATAAATCATTTTATTAAGTGTAAAATGAAAAGTTAGGATTAAATTATTACAAAATATATAAAATTATCATTTCTTTTAGATTGTGTAAAAAGGAACAAATATCATATAAATAAGCTTGGACTAAGGGAATTAAAAATAAATTATCTTAATTTATGTGACATCATTTGGCTAGTTCACAAAAGGTTTTAAAAAAAATTGTTGTTGGTTAAAATTAAAGGATCATAAATTACAATTGAAAAATATAAAATGAAAAAAATAAAATCTCTTTAGACTGAGGTGCCGAGATCTCGCTCTACTAAAGGATATTCAAGCCCACTGCCGCAAATCTTTTTACTGGTCCAGCAATAGTGCTCTTGACTTGTCTCCTTTAACATACAATAACTTAATTACAGAGTATAATTCAACAATTTTGAACAAAAATTGAGAATTAAGTCCAAAATTCCACAAAAGGAACACTTTCTTTTTATGCACTATATTATCTTAAGTACACACAATAAAGGAACGCCATCATTATTTATAGGTGAGGACGTCTTGCGATGAATAGGGAGATGATGGGATAGTAAATATTAGACAGATGGCCTAGGGATTATATAAATTATAAAGTATAATGGAGGAATAAAGAGACAGGCAACAAATTTCATGAATAACTTGTGAGATTGTCATCCCCAGACCGTATATCCTAGGCATGATCAACGAAAATCATTGTTGGTCCAAAGTAGGACCAAGTGAACCCTTGGCCTAGTTAACTCACTTAGTGAACAACTCAACAATAATTTAAAAAAATACTCAAGTGGGCATTTAAAATATTATTATCAAAATGATTTTTAGGTTTTCAAAATAAGAATATATAACTCAACGCATCAACTCAATAGAATAATAAAAATTTACAAACTACTTTGAAAAAAATAATTGACCCCATTTTGACTTTGTCTAACTTGATCTATGAAATCTCTGTGTACTCATAAAAAGGTATCAAATAGAACGATGGCTACCTCAAAAGAACTACTCAATCAAAAGTAAACTTAAATAATTGATCTCTCGAAAGTAAATAAATCTCCCAAAAACTGTGATGAATAGATCTTCGACAAATAGTCCGCTGAAGATATCTAGCATTGTATTTGCATCATAAATGATGTTATATCAAAAGACATTAGTGTATGAAATTGTTGAAGAAGGTCTTAGGCCTAACTCACACCCCAAAAGCTAGCTCAAAGGGAGAAAGATTGTCTAAACCTTATAAAGAGACCACCCATCCCATTAACCATCAATGCAGGACTTTGTGTCTCAATACCCCCCCTCTCACGCCCAGTGCTTAGCATTTGGTGCGTGGACGGGCCCTGCTCTGATACCATGTTGAAGAAGGTCTTAGGCCTAACTCACACCTCAAAAGCTAACTCAAAGGGAGGAAGATTGCCTAAACCTTATAAAGAGACCATCCATCCCATTAACCATCAATGTGGGACTTTATGTCTCGACACCCCCCTTCACGCCTTGTGTCTCAATAGAAATATCCAATATGTAAAATAATTAGAAGGAAACAAACTCATGATATACTCAATAACAAGAATGCTCAACCCAAGAAAAAGGATAAAAGTTTAAGAATAATGCTTTGTACACATACTCAAACAAATAGAGTCTCAATAACATAATATTATTTATTCTTGGGGAGCCTCTTTCATGCTATAATTTGATCCAAATTGATATCTAGTGACCAAATTGATTTTTAACCTCTTCCCCTCTTTGATCGACATATGATTAATACATGATATAACAGTGTCAGGCTAGCAACTCCTCAATGAGCCACGAGAGGAGCTAGACACAAGATGACGTGGTCGAAGTAGGGGTCAAGGAAGAGAAAAGGTAGCACCCGCTAGAGGTACTGCCCAATCTGATGATGTACCAGTAGCTAGGAGTGGCCCTTCTCATAATCTTGGTGAGATGGAGGAGAATGTGAAAACGTGGAGGAGAATATAACTAGAGCTAAAATTACCTCTCAAAACTACTGGAACTATCAGAATCTCATTTGAGCATCAGAACTCAAAATATTGACCAAATTTAAATTATAGTCAATCTTTAACTCAATTTTTAACTTTGAACCTCAAATACACATAACAACTCCAAATTTAATTTCGAAAACTCTCCTCGATCAATTTCACATTCCAAAATTGATATGATCGATAAAATTTTGTTTTGAGACATGAGACTCTAAATGACTTTAAATTTCAAAATTTAGACGACTTAAGCTTTCAAAACTCAACTCATTAGCAAAAGTATATTCTTTTACAAGATTTTTAAAACTTAACTTTCAGAGACAATCAAATATGATTCGGGACAATTAGTAGTAAGGGTAAAATGGTAAATCTTTTGAAAAATGCTAAAAATGACCTTTAGGGCCATTACACTTAGGGCTTAGAATTCATTTTCTGTGTACCGCATAGTTTGATACTCATCCATTGCTTCTATACTTGTGTAGGTATTGAGCTCGGTACCTCATAATCTCTTTAATTCCCATCTTGGACCGATCTTTTGGACGTTTGAGAGGTAGCAACTTGTCCTTTTAGAGAACTCTCAAGGCCCTTTTATTTTATGTTTTGCTCTATTTGGTAACTAAGAGATTGGGACTTGTACTATCCTTCTTTTCTATTGAGTTGGTGGCTTGTACATGTGACATCAGTCTTGGGTGATTTTATAGTTGGTTTCGGTTATTATTATCTATAGTATGCTAGACCTCCTTTCTTTTGTTTAAGTTTCCGCTTATTAAAATTGCTTAATTTTCTAGGTTGACTTGCCTTAATGGGTTAGGCAGGTGCCATTACACTCGATTTTGGATCGTGACAGAGTCTTGCTTCTAAGAAAGAGTTATCGAGTATATCATAGATCAAGACACAATAAGATATATCAATTCTTTTCCGTGGAACATAACTTGTTTTTTAAAAATTCTTGGGCTAAGCATTATTCCTCAAACAAGAGTTATAGAGTATCTTATAAAATTTCAAACCAAATCTAATATACTCTCTCTCCGTGTGTGTATAAACTAAATATAAAAAATAACTTGAACGTTGATATTTGGATCTAGGGGAAAGTTTTATTTTTAAAAGAGTAGAAAATGTTTTTAAAAAATAGGTAGTTTCTTCAACTTCATGAACTTCTCCCATTTTGATAGATGAAATAAAATAATGGCCTATTGGCATTGTTGCTC
>JAOTQJ010000011.1:5452211-5468691 GCA_025642045.1 Solanum sejunctum | reverse complement strand
GGGAGGTTCCATGTCAAGCAGGTATCAATTATTTGCTTTTTTATGTAAATAATTCTATTAACATGATAAATTTATTTAATAAAATATTTATTATATAAGATTATGTTTTTAATGTATAAACATTTTAAATATTTAGAGATTTTATTATGTTACTTCTTGAGAAAAAGGGAATAGTTCACCGTTTATCAACGATGTGTGTATTTTCTGAAATTAATATTGGATTGGGGGTATTTTCGCTATTTTATAATTTTTTTAATTTTATCATTTATATATCTATTTTAACAGATCAAGATAAGTATATCATTTTTATTCAATACTATATTTATTATTAAATAACTATATAAAGTAATAATAGACAAATTCAAATTTTAAAATATAATTAAAAATTAATTAAATAAAAATAAGTTTCTAATAAAATTTATTTATATTATGAAAATAAATAACATAATCTTGGTGGAGTAAATAATGTTTCAAAAATTCAACTAACAAAAAAATATAAAATAATTTGGTCAAATAACTTTAATTATTAGTTCAACTTAATACTTTTTTTGTAAGTGTTGTTGCATTAAAGAGACGCTACAAGAAGAATTATATCGTCAACACGTATAATTTAAAAAAAAAATTAATTCATGCTAATTAGCGTGACTTGAAAATAAAAAAATATCTTTTTTGTACTTTAATTTAAGGTTACATTCGACCAATAAGATTATGAATTTCTTCTAATAAAAAATTATATGTTTAAAATATTTAACATTGTATTTTAAGCTTGCACATAATATGAACAATTTTATATATATATATATATATGTACATGAGAAAATTGTGTAAATTATATTTTGGTGACATCATATCTTTTCTTTTATATATATATATATATATATATATTAAAACGGAACAGAGGGAGTAATTAATTTTTTATTTCATCTATTTGACTTTCATTTATTACAGTACACAGATTTCAGAAAAAAATCATTATAGATAGAGTAAAATTGATGGTTCTAGCATCATATATATCACCTACATGATCGTTTTATACTACATTTAATTCTAAAATCTTTCAAGCGAGAGTTTGTGAAGTTTTCGTTCATTGATCTGCTATCATTTTTTTCAATTTCAAAATATAAAATTATTTAGTTCACAATTTCTTTTATATAATTTGAAGTACTATAAAATTATTGTCGATTCTAACACCAGTAACTTTTATTGTCACTCATCATCTATGTCCGCCATAATTTCTACACAATTACTATCAATCTCTTCAACAAATCATGATCATTATCAATAATCGTCCAAAATCATTATCATTGCTCATCATCATAAAATATTTATCTTATCATTGTTTAAAATAATTTTTTTCATATATGTTACAAATGTATTTATTTTAAATTTTTATTCTATTAGATTTCCTATATAGTTAATTATAAAGTAAAAAAGTGTGCGTGAGCGTGCGTATGTGCGTGTGTGTGCGTGCATGTGCGCGTATGTGTGCATGCTTTTATATATATATATATATATATAAATGTGAGAATTTTAAATTTATATAAATCACATAGAGAATATACTTGAGGCCTACATTTATCACATTTAATGATTGTAATTTTGTTTCATGGTTGATTATTTAGGTCTCAAGGTAATGATGCTTCAAAAAATCATCAAGCTTTCACGGCTATGTTGCGGGGAGGTTCCATGTCAAGCAGGTATCAATTATTTGCTTTTTTATGTAAATAATTCTATTAATATGATATATTTATTATATAAAATTATGTCTTTAATGCATAAACATTTTAAATATTTAGAGATTTTATTATGTTACTTATTGAGAAAAGGAGAATAGTTCACCGTTTATCATTGATGTGCGTGTTTTCTAAAATTAATATTGGATTAGGAGTATTTTTGCCATTTTATGATTTTTTTTAATTTTATTATTTATATATTTATTTTAACAAATCAAGATAAGTATATCATTTTTATTCAATACTATTTTTTTTATTAAATAACTATATAAAGTAATAATAGACAAATTTAAATTTTAAAATATAATTAATAAAACTAATTAAATGAATAAGTTTCTAATAAAATTTATTTATCTTATAAAAATAAATAACATAATCTTGTTGGAGTAAATAATGTTTGAAAATTCAACTGACAAAAAAAAATAAAAAATAATTTAGTCAAACAGCTTTAGTTATTAGCTCAACTTAATACTTTTTCTGTAAGGGTTGTTGCATTAACGAGACGCTACAAGAAGAATTATATCAACACGTATAAATTTTAAAAAAAAAATAATTCATGCTAATTAGCATAACTTGAAAGTAAAACAAATATTTTTTTGTATTTCAATTTTAAGGTAATAGATCTGACCAATAAGATTATGTATTTCTTTTAATAAAAAAAATATATATTTAAAATATTTAATATTGTACTTGAGGCTCGCACATAATATGAATAATTCTATATTAATTTATATATACATGAAAAAATTGTGTAAAATATACTCTGGTGACATCATAACCTTTTCTCATTCATTCATATATATATATATGTATATATATATTATCAGGTAGATTCATATCATCTAAAAGTGTAACAGATACTATTTAATATATTTTCTTAATTTTAAATTTTAAATATAGTTCAAAAAATTTAAAATGAATGTTATCAAGTGATGTGTTAATTTATTTACATTTTTATTCTATTTACAATCTAAGTAAATTTTTTTTTTAACTTAGAAATTCGCGAGTTGAACTTCCAGAGGTATATTTCTTTGACTTTCTTTCTATTTTATTTAATATATTTATTTTATTCATTTTATTTAAATATCATTATATATTTTTGGCATGGAAAAAGAATGTGAACCCCAATAGGAATTTTGTTCCTTACCCCAATAGGGATTTTGTTCCTTCTATACTGACAAATTCAAAATTTAACAAAGCAAAGGAATGTCGTGGCCAGTTTTAGTTATAATATTACTTGAGATGTTAATGACCATTTAAATTTTTTTATTAGTGAATATTAAGAAGAACATACATCTTTATGTAAATAAATATTGATTAGCTATTTACGTGGTAGTATGTCAATAATGCATCCATCTTTCAGTATCATAAAGGTATATTTACTGTTAATTTATTTTTAGATGGACTATTTTTAAAATAAAATTAATTTATATATATATATATATGTAACATTTTAAAATAATACAATAATATATCATTTTAAATTTTAATGAAATTATTATAGAGAAATGCTGCTGAGGAAGAGAATGGATGGGAAAACAGAGCATTCATGATTGATCGAGCAATATTCTGCTCCTTGGTAAAGTTTTGTCAAAATATTTATATAAAGTTAAAACTTGATTTATATTTTTTTAAAAGAATTAAATATATCTATAGCTTAATTAAATATGTTTCTTTACTAATTATATGTCAACTTGTAAAAATTCAATGAATTACACACAAATAAAAAAATCAAATCGCGAATTTACTTGTATGACATGAAAATACAATAATTTAACTGTGCAAAAACTAATAATGATTGTTGATTTGAATTGTAGCCCTATTGCAAATGGGTTGTATGATTCAAACTTTGGTGCTAAAAATCTACCTATAGATCCTTACATGGTATGCTTAAGGAGAATTCAGACTTTTGTAAGTTAATTTTTTTAATACTTATTAATTTTTATAATTATAAACCAAAATCAAAAAAAAATATAATTAGACATGTGTTTATAATAATTGAATTTTATTTGTGTGAGTGAAAATTGAAGGCAAGCCTGAGTCTGATAGCAAGAACAAAATGGTGATAGATTTGAACAATTGAGAAATGTTGTGTTGATGTTGATGTTGATGTTTGATGTCATATTTTAGGAGCTAAAAAATATGGTTGAATAATTTCTTATGTGAGAATATTGTGGAACATTCTCTGTTCTCTCATTTTTTCAGTCCTTTTAGGTTCATAGGTTAAAAAAGTGTCAAACCTTTTTTTTATTGAATTTTAGCATTTGCTGTTATAGTTTATTGTTATTACAAGTTTATCGGTGAATCTTATTTGTTTGGTAAAACCTTTTAAATTTGCATAAAAACATCATGTTTCTTATTTTCACATTCTTTATTATGATTCATTTTTAAATTTATAATTATTTTCTTCATTTTGATTTATTTATATTAGTTATTTTAGACAATCAATATTGTTAGTTATTGCGACTTATAATATTTTTTATATAGATATTAAATATATAAATTTTATTTCAAAAAAATTAAAAAATTTATATCAAAGTTGATACCAAACATTAGTTATATTGAGCTTGTACTAGCATGAGCTCAAATATTTAGTGTGTATATATATAATTCCATTGAGTAGTGCAAGAATAAAGTCGACCCCTGTTTTCACACACCCGCTTAAAGAAATAATATTTTCAGTGCATTTGAATAGTTGACTCTGAGCTAAAATGTAAAGGAAAATTAAGTTTATATCCTTTTACGCAAATTATTTACATTCATATGTTCTCGTACATTTATGTTTTTCTATTAAAATTCGTATGCTGACATCAGCATGACATAAGTGCGCACCTTTGTATGAATACCGACGAGGTATCACAGAGGATTAAGTTCAATTCTATATATGGAGTATCACAAAGAATATATTTTCTATTAATTTAGAATTTAATAAATAAGTTTATGATTTTGATAATTTTCTCTTAATTATTTTATTTATTAAAAAAAGAACTCAAAATTATCTAATATCAATAGAGTATCAATATACTGATAGAGTATCATAAGAATATATTTTCTACTAATTTAAAGTTCAATAAATAATTTTACAAGTTTTATAAATTTCTCTTAATTGTTCTATTTCTTTTTAAAAAAAAGAACTCAAAATTATATCATACTGATATAATATCAATATACTGATGAAATATTACAAATAATTAAGCTCCAATCCTATACGATACCGATATGGTATCTACTAATTTAAAATTTAATAATCTTTTAATTATTTCTTATTTATTTCTTAAAAAAATATAATCTTTTATGATACCAATAGAGTAACAAATATACCGCAAAAATATTATAGATGATTGAATTTATTCAATATGATACTGGTATGATATAGATACCATTGACGTATCACAAAAAATTATTTCATAATATTCATCCGTAATATTCATGCCAACATCATGATGACATCAGCATAACGTTGTAACAAAATAAAAAGGAGAAAGCAAGGTAAAAAGGTAATTAATTTGGACCATAAGTCCATTAAGAGTAAATAATTTAAGTTGAATCCATTAAAGATAAATAATTTCCTGTTAAGTCTATTTTGTATAATTTTTCCAACATATACTGGCAGGGCAAAAACAGATTCTAGCAATTGTATCACGAAGAGAGATTCCTACCAAGCACCTAAAAGAACAATTCCTACATGACACCACAGTTTAAGAAACTGAATCCTTAACATTGTTGATCAATTCCGGGACAACGCAAGTAAATGATTTAATGATCGTCTCCACTTAGTTCATCAGCATATGATCCAATCCACCTGCCTGTAGAGCAACACGGGCACCATTAACATTGTTAATCAATTGTTGTAGCCACCTCCGAGTTGTAGGGTCCTCCTGTTGAGCACAAGGGGAAAAATCAAGGGTCTATTATACAACTATCGGAAGACGGAGACAAAACTAAAGCTTAGCAGAAAAGATGCAACACTTAAAAATTGAAAATGTACATACACGAAGACAGCTACTGAAGGTGGTGTCTCTAAGCATATCAGGGAGACCACTTCTTAGTGCATCACATGCCCTGACATTAACAATGCACATCAGCATTGGCTCAAGGTGAACAAACTCCATGAAACCTGATCTTTATATACATAACAAAGCTGAAGGGATATTCGACGTTCAGAAAATCTCACCTTGGATTATCTGACAAGCGAAGATAGCACCTAATTATGTGCTTCAATAACCTAGATGAAGGCTGCTCAGCCAGTGCACCAACCATATTCCCCAAAACTCGGGCAACTGCAAAAAACCTTTCAGCTGTGGTACATATGTAATCCAAACCCACATCATCTAGAAGTATTTTTTGCACAATGAAAGTTGCAACCTGCCAGCATGACTCTAAATTAGATGTATGAAAACCTGACATAAACGGAGGGAGGATGTAACTGGAAACAATCAAGACAGAATGTAGAACTAAAGAAGGAATCTATCATGAACAGAATATAACGCAGCATAAGTTGTCAGTCATTTTGGTGTCAGAAGAATATGATGACGATTATCATTGTAGGACCAACATAAATTCATTTACAAGAGGAGAAAAGGGATTTGAGGAAGCACTCTAACCGTTTTTGACAGTTCACTGCCCATCTCCATTGTGCGCAGGCACAGAGGAATTATTTCTGTTGATAGTAGAAAACTGATTACTTCAGTATCATCAACCTGCAAAGAAATCACAGTAATTTTTTTAAAAAGTAATTGAAAATGGAGAAACAAAAATCCATCAGAGATTCATATGTGACGAATATTGCACTTTTACCATATGGTTTAATCATGCTTTCAATGATTCCCACTATATAATATTGTAATATGAAATCAATGGATCTTGAAAAAGTACTGAAAGAAGAGAAGATATGAGAGAGACACAGTATAAATTTACCTTCACGAGGGCACCAATGACACCTAAGCTAGTAAGCCTCAGGTATTCAAAAGGTCTTGATTTGCTTGTTGTATTTAGAAAAGGGTACAAGTACAAAGGAATATGTGCTGCAGTTTGGAACATTTCGTCAGATCAAGAGAAGGAACACACACCCAAATCAGAACTCATACTTATCATCACAATAAAGTTGCTGCAGATCTGGAAACATGCATCGCAAAGTAGAAAAAGGCTTGAAGCATTTTCTGAAACCAAGGAAGTAGTAATCATGAGCTTTCACCAAAATATTCCATCGAGTATCACACTCCAACCAACTTGATCCTCTGAATATCATTTTTCACGGATTAATTTTCTAAGTGTGTAAGGGTTTAGCAATTCTCCTCTCAAACCTGATGGATTAAGAAACTTAACAATTTGCAACATCACATGCCCACATAACTAACCTCAATAAAGCCCCAATTGACAAGCCCTACATGAAAGACAATCTATTTTTCTCCATCATGGGATCCCTAAATTGAGGAGAAACTACAAAACCCGACCAGGATGCGACTGCAACTACCAAAAAAAAAAAAGAGCCAGTGCAAATCACACAAGTACGGTCTAGGGAGGGTAGAAAGTATCATACCTTATCCCTACCTTTTTGGCATAGAGAGGAGGTTTCTGATAGTCGAGAAAATAAAGACATCAAAATAGGAAGATAAACAAGCAGAGTGACAGTTAAATTGATGAATAGGCAAGAAAGGAAGGTGTCTATTGCTTGATCTCTGAGGGGAAAAAACCAGAACAACAATGATTTTATGTTTATGTTTGAAAGATGCAGAAGTATTCACGACTACAAAGATCAAGATAAAATACATATACAAGGATATTGCATTTTCATTCCCTTAAATTAGGGGTGCCACTGGTCTTTTAAAAATCTACTTACAAAAAGATGCCGAACTGATTATTAGATTTCTTTTTTTCTAAAAAAAAAAAAGTTTGCATTTTTTTTTGACAAAGATAACATTAAAACAAATTTGCATTAAGTTTATAAATGTACCGATAATTAGGTACAGTTATAATATTTATAAAAATAAAGCCAAATATTACTGAACCATACTGGATTAGAAAAAGGGTACCGAATAAGTTTCAACAACACATGCCCTATGTAATTCCACAAGTGGAATCGGAGAAGGGCAGAATATATGCAAATCTTACCCCTACCTCGGAAGGTAGAGAGATGCTTTTGGATAGATCCTCGGTTCAAGGGGGAAAATTCAAAGATGATTAAAAGAAAAGAATTAATAAGAATCAAGGAGTCATGAAAAAGTACTATATAAATCATGTCAAATCATTCTAATAAAAAGGAAATGTAACTACAACAAAATAATACAATAATTCAAGTGTACAAAATAACAGGTAATAACATACATTGGAGGACAAGAAATTCCATGGGTAATATTACGACTACATATATGGAAAGATAAGCAAGCCAATGTTTTACTACCTACTAACCTTCCATCCTAATTTGTTTCCTCTACAATCTTCTATCTAAGATCATATCCTCAATAAAATGAAATTGCGCTATGTCATGTCTATTCACCTCTCCCCAATATGTTTTTAGCCCACCTCTACCTCCCCTGAAACCATCCATAGCCAACCTCACACCTCCGCACTTGGAGCATCAACACCGAATAAGCTTGTGTAAATATATCTTATATTTTGAGTTGTAAAATAATGGACTATTAAAATTTTTGCTTTGAGTTGTCATGATGAAAATAACTACAAGACAAGTAATAAACGTCAAAAAACCTATTATGCTGCTCGTACTGAAACTGAATTACTTCTAGCACTTTGAGTAGAAACTAATAAGCTAAGGTATTTCAACAATCATGGACAACAAGTCACAAGGAATTAAAGATCTTTCTTCCCATATGGTTTCAATTTCTCTTATTGGATACTCAAATTTAGTAGACTTGGTTCTTGACTCCCAAATCTTGATTAAATTTTTCCCCCCCTCGTGTGATTCAAATTACCTAAGGTTGATTTTGTTTTCTGGTGTAAAATAGTGGCATTGACCTCTATTTTTGTCGTTTTCATGTTCACTTGATTCAATACCTTTCAAAGGTAAAATGTCTAGAAATTGTTTGTCAAAAGTCCTACACAAGTATGCATGTTATCGTGTTCTGTTACCAATAACTTTTACATGACATTCTCTAAAAATACCGATAGTTAACCAAACCGCACCGATACTGATACAGAGGAGAACTAGAATTGATAGGATGGTTTTGAAAAGTCTAATTTTGGTTGTACAAAATATTGTCACATACCCAATATAATCCTTTGCGCCTTTGGCGAATGGTGAAGCGAGGCAAAGTCCTTTCACCTATTACAACCAAGGCAAGGCGACATTCAAAAAGGCCAGAAGAGGCAAGAAAATGGCGAGAGGCGAGGCGAAGCGCTATAGGCGTCGGCTTTCTTATTTTTTCAAAACATAGTTCTGATTTAATAATTAAAAAGAAATGTTAGGGTTTATTTGAAGTTTTGGGTTTCTGCAATTGTAGACTCCTTTTTTTTCTCTCCAGTGGCAGCTCGCAGTCATTTTCTCCAGTTCGCAGTCAGTTTCTCCAGTTCGCAGTCAGCTAGGGGTTGTAGAATTACCGGAAAATTGAAAAACCAAACTGAATCAAACTAATTCGGTTCTTTCGTTCGGTGTCGGTGTTCTTTTTCAAGAGTTTGATTCTTCAGGTCGGTGTATGGGTCGCGAGATTTCGATGCCTGAAGAACTGAACTTCTATTGAAAAAAATTTGAAAAAATTTATATATATAAATATATATATCAGACCAAAAAACTAAAATTTTTATATATATTTAGATATGTATATAAATCAATTAGCAATTAAATCATTCATAAAACAAGTCAAAATAGCAACAAATTTATAATTCATATAGTTAACTTAAAATATATTTCTGTCGATTTATATCATATAAAGGAATTCTTCTTCGTGCTTGTTTTCTTCAAGCAATAGTTTAAGTCGCAAGTTCTTGACAAAGATAAACATAGTTTTTTAAGCACAATAAGTTCTTCATGGGGGTGCTTCATCACTTAACATGATTTTAAGTTTTTAAGTGTCTTATACTTTGATTTTGTCCTCGTTTTATTTTTCATTAGTTCGCACCAGAAAATCCTTTTAGAAACACCGAACAAAACCAAATCGAACTTGAAAAAATCAAATCGAACCGAAATATTTCGGTTGGTATATGGTGCACCTTTTTTCAAAACCGAAAAACCAAACTGAAATTTGCCAAAACCAAACCGAAGAACCAAATGCCCACCCATCAGCAGGTAAGATGTTCCTTTCTTCTTTCTCCTCTGCTTCAAGAATGCAGTCAGCTGCTTTTTTTTTTAACTTCTTCTCTTCTTTCTTCTTTCATAAGCAGTGAGCACAGCACAGAAGTGCTTTCTAATGCTCTGTTTTGACTGTTTTTATTCCTCTGTTTTTTATTTTCTGGAGACTGGAGCTACTGATTACTATGCAATCTACCTATAATTTTTTTAAAAAAAAAAATCTAATCCTTCTATATTATTTCTGCCCCTGCTCAATTTAGTTTTATAACAATTAAAATAGTATTAATTTGTCCATAAATAGTGATTTCAGTGGCGTCTAATGATAGCAAAAAGGACATTGGATGGAATTATGGCAAGGACCAATAAAAGATTCAGTTATATGTATGTTTTGTAAAATTACTTATAATGGTGGTATCACTCGACACGAGCAATTTTGATGGGTGGAAACAGAAATGTAAAACAATGTTCCAGTTGTCCAGCAGATGTTAAAGAAGAAATAAGGGCTTATATCATGTGTAATCCAAAATTTCAGGTGAGGCCGCAAGAAGAACCTGTGGTTAATATTGATGATGATGATAAGATGGATAAATATGGTGAAATGATGCCTCCCTCAAAAACTCAAAAAATGTGTTCTCGTGGAAGTGTATCATCCACAAGATGGAACAGGATGGAAGGTCCTCTTAATCTCTATTTTTCACAAGCATCACAATAAAAGGAAGGCTTTTTGAAAAAGGAGCAGGATTTGACGAAACCATGAAAATTTTTAAGGGAGCGTGTGGTAAGTGCTTTTGCACAATACATCAAGATGCGTGAGTTGGATCGAGTTATCACACATGTGTTGAGAAGGTGCAACCCGAATAATAACACAAAATTTAGTAGTCACTGAGCTTACTAGGTACAAAAATGCTAATGCACTGTTTAGTTGGGGTCAGGCTCAAAAAGCCGAAGGCATAAGGTCACTGGGTAAGTGAGTTGATTTAGTTCTTTATACTATAGTTATACTCAAGTTATTTAGCTTATTTATACTTGTTATTAACCTTTAAATTTATTTTTATAGATGAATGGTGGTCACTATTTGGTAGTCGAACTCCAAACTTGCAAAAGTTTGTTATGAAAGTGTTAAGTCTAATTCGTAGCTCATCCGAGTGTAAGCGAAATCGAAATGTGTTTCAACACATAAGAAGAATAGTTTATATCCTAATATCCATATTAAATTATTGTTAGTATTTGTTATTTAATATCTACCACTCATGCAGATTCATTCTAAAAAGAGAAATAGCCTTGCATTATCACGTCTCAATAATCTAGTGTACATTAAGCACAATAGAACATTGAAATGTCATTATGATGCTCGTGATACCATTAAAGCACTTGTCTTGGATTATATCGATGAGTCAAATGAATGGTTGGTTGGATGCCCCGAAGATCAAGATGAACTAGTATATGAGGAAGGTGATCTTACTTGGCGTATTGTTGCTATGGCAATTGGAGTTGACAAGAGTATCAATGGACTTAGGAGAATTCCTTCAAGATCAAGGGCACTCAACAAGGGCAAAGGAATGTAAACTACATCTAAAAGTTCAAGTTAAACTCGAACACTGATTGATGAAGAATCCAAAGAGGAAGAAGATGAGGAGCAATATAATCATAATGAAATGGATTTTGGTCTTCAAGATTTTGATATTCTTGAAGTAGAATGGACTTTTAGAATTCTAATATTGTTTGTCAAACTATCTTGTGAATTATCGAGTCATTCAAGTTCTTAGACTTTTAGTATCTACTATTAGTTTTTGAATTGAAATATTTGCTAATATATATTATTGCTATTGAAATTTAGAATATTTATACATGTCATTAAATATTTTAAGATTCTAGTACTAATTGATGCCTCAATTCAAAAAGGCGAGCACCTGGTTGTGACCCTTGTAGACTTCTGTCAACTTTTGCAGTCCAAAGCACTGAATCCCACAAATGGAATCTAGGGAGAGTAGTGTATGCGCATACCTTACCATTGACTTGGGAAGAGGTTATGCAAACTAAAATAACCAAAAAAATTGATATGCTACAATTTTCCACGATCTATCAATTTATTGTTCTGGTTCTAGATTAGTCTAACTGTCAATTTATTATTCCGGTTCTACCGTCTAACTCTAAATTGTACCCATTGATAATTCTACCCAAGATAAAGCCATTCCACTTAAATTGCATACAAAAAGACCATGATCACCATTGAGCAAAACCCATAAAAAGGATATAAGGATTACCATTGAGGAACAACATTCTGGTGTCGGGGTGGGAGGCTACACACTGCAGAGTAAAACGGGAGGAAAGACTGCCATTAGTTGGACATTTGACCCTCATAGGAATTAAATGAAGAATTATAGTGCTTACAATTCCATAAAAGCACATGCATGAAAATATTTGACACTTGGAAAGTAATCTAAGATAAGAGAAGTCTTCCAAATAATAATAGTAATTGAAAAAGGTTTGCTCTTTGTGCTTCACAACAAATGGAAAAGCTACCATAAATAGGTTTTGAACAAAATATGCAACAGGCAACTACATTACGGAGTCCATTAGTATGCTCTTCTCCTTCCTTTATCCCTCTTGATCCCCCCCCCAAAAAAAAGGCAAACAAATCCAATTTCTACATCCTACAGCTGACCAGATACCCAGAGAACAGAGAAGGCTTTTTCGGTTAACACAATTATTATTTATTATGATGGAACGTTACACGACACTACTCATTACTTAACAAATTGCTGATGAGAGATGAGAAATGAAAACAGCACAAGGGATCAAACTAAAATAACTCCATTTGGAAAAGAAATTTCTATACCTGAAGAAGTGCTAAAGCATTACAAACTCTGTTAGATTGTGCTGGAGTCAGGTTTGGCGGTGACAAAACAGGGTAGATAGAAACTATCTCCTGCAAGCATGTAATGCATGTAAACTTACATCACAAAGGAAAACAAATACAGAGAAACAGCTGTTGAGTTACAAGGTAAAACTTTAAGAACTAGAATCCAACCGATTGGGATCCATTTTCTATTGTGAGTAATAGCTAGCTTTCACTGTTGAGATAGAACAAATCTGTCAAGGTAAGAAATAGCCAGGTCGCTACTTCTCCAAAGGACCTCCACAATGTCACTCTCCAGCAAGTTATACTACATTTAAATTAACCTTTCTCTTTGGCATATCCTAGTCTGTGTTGCTCAACAGATTTTAAGTATCTTCTTAGCTGGAGCTTTAGGATGCCAGAAGTGCTGGATACTCAACAAAGATGAAATTGTTTGCACATGAATAAGCTCATTTCTTATAATTTGTCTCAGACAACCAAGGAAAGGGCATCAAGATTATTATTTAGTACATTCACCGTACACTCATTTCAGTTTCTACCATATACCATCATTTTACATTCCCCCACCAACAAGAAGGTCATCCAATTCAGTATTCAACTAAACTGTAAGTCATCATCAAGTTTCCTTCACTAAATTAAGCAAACGCCATCAGCTGAGTATGAATCACAGGAGTGAACGAACCAGTGAGAGAAATCAGGCACCACAGCTGTGTCCACCCACCCACCCCGTCACTCCACAACCCACGAACTTCACAAACCTCTTATAGCATCACAAGGTTTTCTGTTGGGATAAGGGTAACTTATATCATCACAGGATTTCATATAAGTTCTCAGTTTTTTACCATCTTAATTTCTCACTCGTTCCATAAAGCAAAAAGATACCATGCAAGTTCTACTCCTGAATTCCAGCTTAAACTAATTGCTAAAAGCTTTCCAGAATGGCATTCTACGTCACTCCACTGCTATTTTACCCCTTCATTTGATTCACTGAGATTCTAGCTCATTCTTTTGTACAGAAAGTATCTAGCCAAGCTTCAGTCTATAACAAGGTCATTCAGATGTTGCACCGAGTCCTTCCTTTCATGTCATAAAGTGTAAATCACCACCAATTTAATAGTAAGGCACACGAAATTTTGTTCAGACAAATGGAGGAATATGGCAGTGTTACAGTTTAAGCTGGTATTATTTAGTATGCATGTGCATTACTGGCAGATGGGATAAAATCTGTAGAGCTAGAATGAAACACTTCAAAGATTACCTGTAAGAGCGCCGCAATAGTACCAAATGAGTTCCATAGTAATGGGGCTAAGTCCTGGAATAATTCCCTCTTCTGGAAAAGGAAAACAAGATTTAACAATTTTCTCTTTGGTGGGTGGGGTCAAATCAGAATAGAAAAAGGAAAATAAAAACTGTGAGAAATATCGGAAGAAATATTATTACATTGCGACCCTATTTATAGATACTAGATTAGACTCCTTTTTCAACTAGGATACTATACTACAATCCTTTTCCAAGTAGGTTTCTATATACTATTGTTATTCCTATTCCTATTCTAATTAGGATTGTATTTACCTATTCCTATTCTAACACTCCCCCTCAAGCTAGTACATACACGGTATATGTACTTAGCTTGTTACAAATGTAATTAACACGATCGATGACGGGCATGTTGAGATATCAGCAAGTTGATTCCGGCTCCACAAAATTAACAGTCAACCTCAATGTCTTAGTCTTCTCATGAAATTCCGGGATTGCATCGTTAAACTTCCCAAACCAAGCTTAAGAAGATTGTTTTAGACCATAGAGTGATTTACACAATCGACATACAAGGTCACCAGAAGGGTCGGAATGATGGCACGACCCTACGCAAACTAGATTTGATGAGTCACCGGAAAAACGAATGGAACTAGGCAAATCAAATCTGAGTCACCAAAAGAACACAGTGCTATGCAACTCAGATGTGAGAAAGTAGTTCGAAAAATTCACGACACTACACAAATTGAATATTAGAAGTAGTCCGGAGAGATGCACGGTGCTACACAAATCGAATATAAGAAAGTAGTCACCGGAAAGATGGCACGGTGCTACACATGATAAATATGAAAAAGTAGTCGCCGAAAAGATGACATGGCGCTGCACAAATCAGATATAAAAAAAGGTAGTCACCGGAATGATGGCACAGTGCTACACAAACACTAACAGATGTGGGGTTGACACAAAACAACCCTCGAAAGTCATCGAAAAATGACGTACAATGACCTAATCTTTTTTTTTTGGTTTTTGCCTAACATAATCATTGGCCAGACGGACGGCATATATGTAGCCGCCCGCCGGCAGCAGAAGCTCTTTGATTTTCTACCAAGACTGTAGAAGCTCTGATACCATGTGAGAAATATTGGAGAATATTATTGAATTGTTGTCTACATTATTACATTGAGACCCTATTTACAGAAACTAGATTAGACTCCTTTTTCAACTAGGATACTATAATACAATCCTTTTCCAAGTAGAATTCTATATACTATTGTTATTCCTATTCTAATTAGGATTGTATTTACCTATTCCTATTTCTAACAAAAACAAAATGGAAGACTTATCCAATACAAAATGCCAGACATCTCTCACATTGTACAAAGAAATATTTAGATGGGGAAGAGAGGTGAGAAAACAAATCACTGGAGCAAACACTAAAATAATTGCTGATAATATCAGTTGCAGCTAAAGGGAAAAAACTGGAGTTCAAAGTCAAGCTCCAATTTTGTTCAAATAACTGACAAATAAGAATGCTGTGAGATTGGTACGCTTGAACCGAATTTTTTTTTTTTTTTGGGTTCATAGTGTTCATGGAAGGAAGAATATTATGTGCTTGTAGTCTTTGGTCACCAAGTACAAATATGATGGAAGAATTCATATGGTGATCGCACCAACAAAAGGTTCAGCAATCCAAAATTTCCCAATTTACTCATGATAATGTGTCCATGTCTGAGAAGATAAACCTACAAAGGAAGGAATGCTAAAAAATTCTGAAACTGCAAATCAATTATTCATACATTGCGAACATGTCTGGCAGATTTGGTGCATGTTCCTGAACCTATATGGAAACTCAGGGGAATGCCAGACAATTTAAACCAAGCATTCTGCAGATGGCAGGGCTGAAAAGATAAGGAAGAAACAGAAGCTGACATGGAAGACCATCCCTTTATGCATTATATGGACTGTTTGGCTAGACAGAAACAATTGAAGCTTTGAGGGGAAGGAGAAATGCTGCTTGGTGATGTATAGATGTATTCAATATCTAAAACTATGGTCCAAAACCTCCCACTGATGATGTTGTATCAGCTGAATTTCTTGGAATCCTTGCAGCTATAAAGCGAATAAAATCCAGAAAACTTTTGTAGACTCACCACATCTTGGTTCTGAAGTTCAACTAATAAAAAGATTACTATATCTTATTTGACAAAACAAATTCCATTAATTGCCTTCCTTTCTCACTGAATCAGAACTCAACAGATAGAAAATATATAGCAATTCCGTGAGTTGTACTCATGCATATTTGTTACTCCTTAATATGGAGGCTTGCCTCTGGAGTATTGTGTGACAAGAAGATACCACCGAAACTCAAAGGTAAGTTTTACAGAATGGTGG
>JAOTQJ010000011.1:5414978-5452111 GCA_025642045.1 Solanum sejunctum | reverse complement strand
GATAACAACTAGGTGGGTTGTGATGAACATCTTTACTTGTACCCCGGATTTAATAATAAACTACCTAAGATCCCAACCTAGTAATTTTCTAAGGAAATAATTGTATATTATGGACTTTTAGCTAATTTTGGGTGCATAAAGTTCTCATTATTAGCTCGTGCCAAGTCTATTTCATTCGCCGATTTTCGGGCCAGTTTTGGTCGTGCACAGATATAACTATGTGTACTTAGGTATGATTTTCCGAAGTGTGGGGATACAGCAGGACATGTTGATGTGATGATACATGGGCGCAGGGACGGCGATACGTAATGCCTGTGACTCACCTATCCTATAAAGTGATTACAGGGACGGCGATACGTAACGCCTGTATTTCACTTATACTACATCTATCACATGATGTGACTACAGGGACGGTGATACGTAACATCTATATTTCACTTATACTACATCTATCACATGACGTGACTACAGGGACGGCGATACGTAACATCTGTAGCTCACCTATCCTGCAAAGTGAATGCAGGGACGGCGATACGTAACGCTTGTATTTCACTTATTCCATATCTATCACATGATGTGACTACAGGGACAGCGATATGTAATGCCTGTAGCGCACCTTATAGTGAATGCAGGGACGACGATACGTAACGCCTGTGTTTCGCTTATATTACATCTACCCCATGACATGACTACAGGGACGGCGATACGTAATGCCTGTAGCTCACCTCTACCACAGATGGGGCTTGTGATAGAAAATTTCAATTATCTGCATCTTCCCAGAGTCGTGTACTGCGTGGCGCGCATTCAGGGGCCGCCATCATTCCAGTCGAATTTGCATTATTTTTTATGTTGAAAAAGACTAAGTATGTTCATGTGGACATACAGGTTTGACTTCTATACTTCCCTATTTTGATTATCATTTTCACTCACATTTTGGGCTTTCTGCTTTACACACTTGGTACATATTTTGTACTGACCCCCTCCTTTCGAGGGCTGCATTTCATGCCCGCTGGTACCGACGAGCAGATGCGAGACCCTCTTGATTAGGATCTCTAGTTTCAGCTGCAGAGCCCCCCCTATTTCGGGAGCCAGCTATTGGTAGCTTCTCACGTTCTGTAATTGTGTTATGTATATGTTCGTATGGTTCAGCATGTATGTCTAAAGGTCTATGGATACTAGTGGGTTGTGGGTATGTGAGATATACTTGAGCACATGGTCTATTCTAGGTATTTTGATACTTGATCAGGCGTCGAGACCGCATTACTCTATGTATGACGTGATTATTAGGCGGTAGGACCGCAGCGGAGACCTTGTCGGCCAGCATTCATTGTATGTATATGTGTTGTTGTATATTCTGGGAGCCGCTGCAGGTGAGGATAGGGTATAAAAACATAGAAAACTCTGTCGGAATTTCGATAGGATTTCTTAGACTTTAAGTTGGGTTTTGTGAGTTAATATTGGTTCAAGTGCCTAGTCGGCACGAGTCATGGCCCCGGGGTTGGGCTGTGACATTTAATATAAAATTTATTTTAAAAGACAAAAAAAATAGTTGATTAGTATTCTATTCAAAATGATAGGAATAGAAAAATAGCATATTTGCACTTGATGATAATTGATATGGTATATTTAATTGATATGGGTTAGTAATATATACATAATTTTTCAAAGTTGGGTACTAAATAATATAAGTTAGGGAAAAGGCATAAATCCCCACCCCACCCCCTTCCCTCCAAGTTGTTCCGAAAAGTCATTTATATAATTTGATTATTTAAGTGATATATTACAGATCTATACTATGCCAAAGTGAATATTTGTAACCCTTGCTACCCCAAACCCAAGCGCGTTTCAGTCAACCTCTAGTAGCGTGTCGTGCTTCTAATATATTTTTTTTAATTGAAATGATCCTTTCTAAGTCTAATGAACAAACTTGCCGACCGATCAAAATTTCTCAACCAAAAACCTTAAGAACCCTAATCCTTTAACCAAAATTTAGAGACTCAAACCCCAAATTGAAGGAGAATCAAAGGTAACTTCTTATTCCTTTTACTCTTTTCCATTTTGATTTCTTTCTCTCTTTTTTCGTAAAAAAATTCTTTTTTTTCAAATTGTGAGTTGATTGATTTTTTTAAACAAATTTAAGCTACTATAATGACTCGAATCAGCTTGACTAGGTTGTGCATGCAAGAGGAAGACCATGAATTAAAAGAGTTCTGATGCAAGCATGGATTTGTTCTTCCTTTGTTGACCTCTTAGACCTCAAAAAATCCTGGTAGAAGATATTGGAGTTGTCCTTACTATGGGGCAAGTTAATTTTTTTTTCAAAAGTTGATCTTCAAGGGTCATATATTCATCTTCAAGAATCATATATCGAGTTTACTTTAGAGTGCCAGATCGTATGATTTGTTGCTTTGGAAGGATGACTACATTGATCCAAGATTAGAATCTGTTATTCCTAAGTTGTTAGGAAGGATTGGTGAGGTTGAGAAAAGAGTTAAAGCTTCTGGAAAAGATGAAACTTTTGAAAAGGCTGACAACAACCGTACTAGGTCAACCAACTCTGTGAAAAGCAAAATCAAGATGAACAAGATAAAGTTCAAGATGGACAATTTTGATGACGAATTGAATAAGATGAAAGTAATTGAGAGGAAATAGAAAAATAAGTTAGCTAAGTCTAAAAAAAGAGAGAAACAACTTCAAATTGCTCACTTGCGTATTTGTAATTAAAGTATAAGTTTTGTATTTCAAAGCATATGATTCCTAAAAAGAGATCCAAGGAAGTTGTCATGATCAACATCTGCTATTGTATGTTATATTAATTCCTTTTGAAAGGAGATCCAGGAGGAATTTGTGCCTTTTTTCTTATATTGATAATATTGTAAGGGATTGCAAATTAATATTGTGTTAACAATGTTTTGTAATGAACATCATTTTTCTTTATGTAATGAAAAGTTATTAGTTGCAAGTCTTATATGTTTACGACTTTATCTTAATTTTACCAATTAAAATGCAGTCACATGTACTATTTTAAAAAAGTATCAATTCATTGCCATAATATAACAAACAGAACTAAAATGCAACTACTACTGCTTCATTGTCAAAGTTATTAAAATGCAATCACAATTTACATGAAAATTTATATTGTGTATCACAATTTACAATCTTCTATAAATACAAAATCATTAACTATCAAAACAAGTGCCAATTTGTATCTATTAATTAAAATACAATCACAACGGTCAATTCATTATCAAAACAAGTGTCAATTCAGTTCAATAATAAAATAACTAGAACTAAAATACAGCTATCAACTCATTGTCAAAGCTGTTAAAATGCAGTCACAATTGCCAATTCATTCTCTTAAATAGTTACAGGTACCAATAAAATAAGTATTTACAGTGCATTGTCAAACAACTATCAAAATATCATTAGATGTTGTCAGATTGAACACTGGAGCTCTCTTGACTCAACTATACATCTTGGACCTTGTCTCAATTTGCTTTCTTGCACTCATTTCTTGAAGTTGACTTGAGGTCATAGCTTATCTACGCTTCCATTTCACATTACTTGTTGGTCTATGTTTGAGATCTCTAGTGACAAATGTTGAAGACTTGATATATATAAGTCTTTCACTAGACGTTCCAGGATGGTTAAATAAAAATAACTATCTTAATTTGTGTTAACAAAATACAGTAAATTATACTTAAGAATAGAAAGATTTATATTAATAATTATTGCACCACTTTGTATGTGTAATAACCCTACTCCAAGCATTTCTTCTACTAGTAGCTCAACCTCAAAAAATTAATAAAATATTCAAAATATTAGGTAAGGCAAATGATACAGAACTTATATATGAAGTAGAACTATATTACCTTATCTGTTGAACCTTTTGGCCTACTCCTACCTATTTTAGTTGGAGCAGCATGTGTTTATATTGCTCCAGCAGCAGGTGTTGATCTTGGGTTAGTGCCAGCTGCAGCAGGTGATGATCTTGGGCCAGCTAATAGCAGGAGGAGGTGATGTCTTGGGACAACAACAGTAGCAAGTGATGTTCTTGGGCCAGAAGTAGCAGGTGCAAGTCTTGGGCTAGCAGCAGCAGCAGGTAATGATCTTGGGCCAGTGCCAAAAGCAGCATGTGATAAACTTACACTAGAAGGAGCACCAAGAGTACACTTTCTTTTATTATGACCCTTGTTGTGACAAGTGTTGCATGACATATCAATCCCTCTTTTGGATAGCTTCTAGTTATTTTAGTTTCACCTTGCTCTTTCCTCCTAACCTCTAGGTATTCCTGGCATCTTCCTAACATGAGGTGGTATAACAAAGATGTTTTGTGACTCGGGCCATATTTTCATATTCAAAACTGGCTGAATGAAGTTGTTATATGTATTCATGTAAATTTCTTTATTACACGAATGGTAAATGCAGTCAGTTAGGTCTAATTTTCTATGATGAAGGGCAGCTATTGTATGAGGACATAGTATGTCTTTAAACATCCATGCTCTGCAACTACAATTTTATCTGTGAATATCTACAACATGTCTGTATTCTCTATAAAGTGCCTCATACCCTGTATCCAAATTCCATTCAATGTTATATTTCATTAACTCGGTTGTCACGCCCCGGCAGGGCACTCTAGGCATAACTGGCACTCGAAGACTTGCTAATCCTCAAGCGAACCACCTAGTCTCATTGCATTTATTCAATCAATTCAGTAGCAGGAGATAACTAAGAAATAACAATCTAATCTATCAGTGGGCAACTACCAACTCAGTTTATCATAAATGAAATATGAAACAAAAGAACAATCTCAGTGTAAAGGAATAAAAAGGGGAAAAAAGAGCCCTTAACATTGACTACCATCACTATATATCTATGAAGCCTCTATAACTACTGTCTATGATAGTACCATGATAGGCCATGCTACAATAATTAAAGAAAATAACTCAAGATAAATGAATTATAAATATGTCCTCCGAAAGTAAATGAGGACTCACCAAGTCTTTGCCTAGAAAACCATGAAACCTCAATGATTAGGCTGTTGAAGTCCTCTGTCTACAGAATCTGCATCATAAAATGATGCAGCGTCAAATGGGCATTAATACGTGGAATGTATTGTATGTAAAATAGGCTAAAGTAAACATTATAAAACAACAATAGCTCATCAATCACTCATCCTTAACTCAGAGTAAGAAACGGGTTTCATCCTATCAGTATCCTTCAAGAAATCACTCTATCACATCAACATCAGAGTACTATCATAATGAAACCTATCTGGGAGTTACTATAATCGACAACCACCATTTATGAGTCAGTGATGATACAAGAAAGGGATATTGTTGTCATATCGATCCAGTACCTTGTCGGGGTACAGGACAAGTTTATTGGGGATCCCAAAAGAAGTCTATCAAGCCCTCTGTGGGGCAAAGGAAACATCCGCTTTCATGGTCCAATTCTCTCCTATGCTGGCCATGTAGTTAATGAGTGCGATTAGGACTCACACTTACCCATTTTGGTGTTGGACTCAACATGTTCCTAAGTCTATCAATACATCAAGGATTTCTATCACTCAGCCCCTATGGGCAAGAACACTCAGCTCATCTCATCATCTATCAACTAAAAGAGTAAGATTATTCCTTCAAAACTAAGGTTTGGTCTCATTAGTCTCTAGAACACTAATTCAATCAATTTTAGTCATAAACACCCTCATCTCAGGACTCAGACTCCAATAATTTACACATTCAGATAGTCAAGGCTCTAGACATTACCCCTAAGTTCATTATTGATGTATTAAATATGGGGGATCATGCAATTTAGTTATACAATCACACAATAATGCATATGAACAGTAAGTACAAGTATGATGATTATCAATTTGAGATAATATATAGAAATTAAAGATAATGTTCAAGAAATTCTTTAAGAAATCACTACTCAAGACCCATCAACTATCAATTGTCAACCTAGTACATGTATTGGGGAACATGGAAGAACAATTTCCTGTTCTGGGTAGCCTTTACATACCTGGGTGATGAATTTTTACCTTTCATTCAAGAATTTGGCCCTGCACTCAAAACTCTCCTCTTGTTCTTTTCTCTTTCTCTCAGTTTCTCTCATTTAGACTTAGAAAAATATGGGTTTTGAAATTATTTTCGTATAAAATAATCTTAAAAACATATTTTAGGACTTAAAAATAGTTTTGGAATGACTAAAATACCCTTTCCAAAATTTAAAAGAAAATTTATTAAACTGATGTACTGGTCTGCGCCACGCTAGGGGCACGGACTAGTACATTTTCGTAATTTTTTGAGAATTTCAATTTTTGTCAAAATTTAATAAAATCTTCAAGTGTGTTTTTGTGCCCCCTTCGCATCGTGCCAGGGCACGAACAAACACTGTCCCAAAATTAATTAGCAAAAATTATGTTTTGCTCTAGTTGCTCTTGAATCGGGTCGAGACCATTTTCTCACCCAATATTCTGTGCTGATCGCAAATTCAATCTCAAATTTCTATATCAGAGCTTTGGAAGACGTATTATGTGCAGAATTATATTTTAGGAGTGTTTTGATAATTTTAAGAGGTGTTACATATCTCCCCCTTGGGATTGTTCATCCTCAAATAATGAGTAAAGGTCGGATAGAAACACGAATAACGTCAGAACTCATCTTATTCCTCACTCGGGAACACTCGAACTCTCAACTATCCATCACCTATTTATCTCTGTCCTAGACTCGGGAATAGAATTTGATAAATACATCAACTCAATGAAAGGAGTCATTCAATCACGTTAAAGATCAGGATATTTACCTTCAACTTCATTATCATTTGGCACGAATAGTTGAGGGTATTTGAGTTTCAGCGCTTCCTCAGCTTCTCACATAATTTCCTCAACAAATTGATTCCTTCATAGGACTTTAACGGAGGCTATCTCTTTATTCCTCAGCTTACAACTTCTTGGTCAAGGATCTGGACTGAAATTTTTTTGTAAGATAAGTTGTCTTTAACTCCCATACTCTCAACAGGAATTTCTAAGGCGAGATCCCCCAAACACTCCTTTAATATCGATACATGGAACAACGGGTGAACCTCATCTAGCTTGGAAGACAGGTTTAGCTTCCCAATCCTCCTCACAATCTGGTATGGTCCTATATAACATGGACTCAGCTTTCCCTTCTTACCAAACCTCATGACACCCTTCATGGGCGATACCTTTAAGTACACCCAATCAGCCACCTCAAACTCCAAGCCTCTTCTCCTCACATACGTGTAAGACTTTTGATGAATTTATGTTATCTTCAACCTCTCTTTGATAACTTACAGCTTCTCTATAGACTGGTGGACAAGGTCAGGTCTAATTAATTCAACTTCACCAACCTCAAACCAGCCAATCGATGATCTACATCTCCTCCCATATAACGCCTCAAAAGGGGCCATTGGAATACTGGCATGGTAGTTATTGTTGTAAGCAAACTTGATCAATGATAGATGGTCGTCCCAATTACCCTTGAAGTTGATGATGCAAGCTCTCAACATCTCCTCCAAAGTCTGGATAGTGTGCTCTGCCTGCCCATCTGTCTGAGGGTGAAAAGTTGTGCTCAAATTCACCTTCGTACCCAAACCCCTCTGGAAAGATCTCCAAAATTGAGAGGTGAATGGAGATCCTCTATTTGAGATGATAAATAAGGGAACCCCATGCAACCTCACAAGCTCTCGAATGTATAGCCGGGCATACTCCTCAGTTGTATTAGTTGTCTTAACTACCAAAAAAATAGGCGGATTTAGTCATCCTGTTCATGATCATCCATATCGAATCATACTGCTTTTTGGATCTTGGTAAGCCAGTAATGAAATCCATGTTGATCACTTCCACTTTCACTCAGAAATTTCAAAGTTCTGAGCTAACCCACACTTCAAAGTTCTGAGCTAACCCACACAGTCTTTGATGTTCAACCTTAACCTGTTGACAATGGGGCACTTAGAGACAAACTCAACAATGTCTTTCTTTATTCGTTCCACCAATAGACTTCTCTCAAGTCGTGGTGCGTCTTGGTGGAACCGGGGTGAATAGAATATCTGGAGCTATGAGCTTCAGCTATAATTCTGTCTAGAACACTATCAATATCGGGCACACACAATCTACCCTAGTATCTTAACACCTCATCTCCCCCTTTGGAGAAAACCATCACCTTCTGCTCGTGCACCGCTTCTTTCAATTGGAATAAGATAGGGTCTTGGTCTAGTTTATCCTTCACTTCTAACACTAAGGATGAAGCAGACCCATTTTGAACATTGACCCTACCTTCATTGTTTTCCTCTAGTTGTACTCCCAATCGAGCCAATCTACGAACTCCCTTAGCTAGTTCTTTCTTTCCTTTCTCCACATGGGCATTGCTACCCATAGACATACTGTTAAAAGCATCAACAACAATGTTAGCCTTACCTGGGTGGTAGAGAATGCTCATATCATAATCCTTTAGTGACTCCATCTATATCTTCTGTCACAGGTTGAGCTCTTTCTAACTACACACATACTATAAACTCTTGTGGTTAATGAATATGTCCACATACACTCCATACAAATAGTGATGCCAAATCTTTAGTGTGAATACCACCGCTACCAACTCAAGATCACGTATCATGGATCTTAAGTTGTCTGGAAGCATAAGCTATCACCTTTCCTCTCTGCATAAGTACACAACCCAATCCAACTCTTGATGCATCACAGTATATCAGGAAGTCTCCCGTCCCGTCAGGCAAAGTCAACACTGGGGCTATAGTCAATCTAGCCTTCAACTCTTGGAAACTCTTTTCACATTCCTCAGACCACTGAAACTTGGATTTCTTCTGAGTCAGCTTAGTCAATGGTGCTGAAGCTTTTTATTTTGTTGGAGACATCGGTCTAGGCTAGTTATTAACTGCTTCAATCTTCTGAGTATCCACCCGAATACCATCTCCCAAAATAACATGTCCTAAGAAATCCACGGACTTAAGCCAAAACTAACACTTTGAGAATTTTGCATACAAGTCATAGTCTTTGAGCATTTGCAAAACACTCTAAGGTTATTAGCATGCTTGTCTTCTTCCTTAACATATACCAGAATATCATTAATAAACACGATCATAAACATATCAAGATATGGTCTGAAGACCTTGTTCATCAAATCTATGAAGGTTGCAAGTGCAATTGTCAACCCAAAGGACATAACCAAGAACTCAAAGTGGCCATACCATGTCCTAAAGGCTATCTTTGGGACATCACTTTCCCTCACCTTCAATTGATGGTAACTCGATGTGAGGTCTATCTTGGAGAAACAGGTAGCACCCTGAAGTTGGTCAAAGAGATCACCTATCCTGGGGAGAGAATACTTATTCTTTATAGTGACCTTGTTCAGCTGTCAGTAGTCATACACATTTTGAGAGACCCATCTTTCTTACGCACAAATAGGATAAGAGCACCCCTAAGGTAAGACAGTAGGCCTTATGAAACCTCTCTAACAAGTCTTTCAATTGTTCTTTCAATTCTTTCAACTCTGCAGGGGTCATTCTATAAGGTGGGATTGAAATGGGTTTGGTCTCGAGAAGGACATTAACCCCAAAGTCAATATCCCTATCAGGAGGGACTCCAAGTAGGTCATCAGGAAACACCTCAGGAAACTCGTTCATAATCGGGACTGCCTCAAGAGTAGCAGATTCAACATCATCAAATTAGCTCGCACGTGGTGGTAAATACAACCCTTGGAGATCAACTTTCTGGCCCTAAGATAAGAGATAAATTTGCCATTAGGGGCAAAAAAACTACATTTCCACTCTAAGACAGGCTCATTAGGAAATTGAAACTTAACAATCTGGGTTCTACAGTCGACAGAAGCATAATAGGCATGAAGCTAATTCATGCCCATTAATACATCAAAATCAACCATCTCCAACTCTACCAAGTCAGCTAAGGTGCCTATATGATAGATGGATACTACACAATCTTTGTAAACTCTCTCAGCTAAGATAGACTCACTAGTAGGAGTAAAATAGCAAAATCTTCAAGCAAATACTCTGGAAGAATCCCAAACTTACTAGCTATATAAGGGATCACAAGAGACAAGGTGGCACCCTAATGAAGTAATGCATAGCAATTAAACGTAAAGACTTAAAGCATACCCGTGACAACATATGGTATAGCCTCCTGATCCTATCAATTACCCATAGCATAAAGGCGGTTCATCACGTCACCTGTACCAGTAGCAGTACTTCTCTGCTGGTTGCCCGTTGGAGGTGCTGCGGAAGATTGAGCTCAACTCTAATCTCACCTCGCCTCCTCTTTGGACACTCAAAACTAAAGTGACCAGTCTATCCACATGAACAATAAACATCCTTGCCCACACAACATTCACTCAAATGAAGCTTACTACACTTGCCGCAAGGTGGCTTTTCCCTTATACCTTAGGTCACACTGGCCTGAGATTTAGCACCCGGAGCCCTGAAATTCGGATAACCATGAGATTTCTGATCATACTTATTTGGATGCATAGGTACACTTGCTACAGACAGTGTAGGATGGGATAATCTCCTCTGAAAGTAGGACTTATCACCCTTATTCTATCTCAGCGGGCTAGGCTCATGTCCCACTGACTTCGCCTTTCTGTTCATCTGTTCTTCTCTATGTTTCTTCTTATCCTCCTTTGTCTAATGGGCATACACCATAATTTTGGAGATGTCCATGCCCGAAATCAGTAAAGTTGCCTTACACTTTTTCTGCAAATGTCTGCCCAGACCAGATACAAACTTCCTCATCCTTGCCCTCATGTCTTGCACCATCTCCAGAGCATACCTGGACAGCTTAATAAACTTAAGACTGTACTCTTTCATAGTCATCCCACCCTGCTTCAGATTTACGAACTCATCCACCTTCGCCTCCCACAAATCTTGAGGAAAGAAGTGGTCAAGGAAGGCGATCTCTGTCACGCCCCAAAGTCCCGTAGGGCGAACCGGCACCCGTTACTGATAAGGCTCGGGAGAATCAACCTATAACTATATGTGTTCTATACATATTATAAAGGCTTTCTACATTTGACATGCATTTAAGCAGATAATCAGTGATAACAAGTCAAAAGGAAACGCATATGACTAGGTTATTGGGGCTACGTTGTCTAAAGTGCGAGACATGACTTCACTGTGCTTTACATAGTCTACAAAGCCTCTAAATAAAGAAAATCATCTAACAAGGGTTGGGTCAGGCCTTGCCTCAACAAGTTGTGCAATAAAAACATGTAAGCTCTAGACATGTACAAAGACCTGAAGCAACCTGGACCTTGATGACAGCAGCTGAATATCCTGTACTCCTACTGGGGAGATCTACTAGCACGTGTACCTGTAGCATGAAATATAGGTCCCCCGTAAGGGGCGTCAGTATAGGATAATATACTAAGTATGTACGGCAGGATATACTATATAAAGTAACAACTTAAATGAAACCATGTATCTGTGGAAGATTAGGGACCACCCTTAGTTATGTTGTGGAATCATGTACTTTATGTCCTTTATATCACTTTACCTTTACTGTAAAATTTGTACTATAAAATCTGTGCACAGCTATAATTAAATGACCAACTGATCAGTGGTAAACTATATCAGGATCGTCCCTATGCTAGGTTCTTTCTGAACCCCCTCGGGCTCCACCCGTAATACTGTATTGGGATCATCCCTATGCTAGGTTCTTCTTGAATCCCCTCGGGCTCCACCCATTAAAACTGTATACTGTATCTTTCAGTTACCTTTAAGATGATTCTTTCGGTGGCCATAACATTGGAGTTGTAGGACTGTATATGTAACATGTGACATGTGGATAATCACACAAGACAACATGACAATGAAAAGAGTACGTTACGTAAATAATAAGATGCATATGAATTGGAACAACTTGTGAACTTTATTCCACAATAAGAACTCCTGTAACTTGGGATCTAAACATGTATGCAGTTTTGAAGGTGACTATGTATGGAATCATATGAACATGTATAAGAGTGGAGATATGGTTAATAGTTGTGTCGGAGTTGGTGAATGCCTTGATGTACCAAGGAGAGAGCTATGTTTCATGCCAAGTGATACGAAATCAGATAACCTTACATACCTCGTTGTCGGACCTCGCTACTAACTCAAGATAACCTTCCCTTCCTCCAAATATTTATCTACAATATAGTAGGTGATAAACTAGCATTAACAGCCAATAAACACATCTTGGCAGCCCAATCACATAACAAAATAACACACGGGCAGCAAGCTTTTAATTAGCGACGTCAAGGCATTTCGTTCAACCTTTTTACTTATAACCGTATTTTCGAACAACAATTCTCATGTATATGTCATATACATATTGTTTCAGTCTCTTGATAGTCTTATAATAGCCCACAAAGTTCAACATAGCAATTCCACACAATCTAAAAATGGACAGCATAATGTTACCTTCGTTCGCTATATTTCCACGTTGACAACTCCAAACCTATTCCAACTTTAACCAAACTGTTCAAGCAACATTTACACATATAAATAGATCACAAATAGTCCTATAACAGTACTTATGAAGTCATGAAGAACGTAAGCTAATAGCTTTACACACAACAGCCTGCAAGTTCCAACATAACGCTTAAGATAACTCGATAGAACACGCTTGTTACATGAAACAAAAACCAGGGCAGCAAACTTAGGGTGATGCTTATAACTCAAACCATGTTAAGAACACCAAGTTGTCTTCATAATATAACTTAAAAACTATATAGAAATCACCAAAATAAAAGAAAAAGGTGCAGCAACTTTCTGCACAGAATCTATCCAACAGATTCAGCAAGTGTAACTAGCATCTATTTCTTGTTTTTCATAAGAAAACCATTCTAAATACATGTATAAACTTACTTACCACTAGCTTCAAGGTAAAGGGCTTGTATAAGAACCCTAGAAGTCCCATTTAGATACTTTCCAAAGTGAAGAAAAGTTGAGAGAACTTTGAATATAAATCTATTTTTTGTGTGTGTGAGTTCAAGTGTTTCAAATGAACGATGGTTTTGTGGGAGCTGCTTTGACCCTCTTTTTAAAGTAATCCTTGGATGACTTACTAAAGCTATTTGAGCCTTACATCACCAAGTAGGTGATGCAACTCGTTCCTCATTTCCCTTGGGCCTTTTGGAGCTCCAAATACATGGGCCTTTGCTGCCCATTTTTCAGATTTCTTCTTCTTAAATAGTTGGGCCTAACTTGCTAAAAATATTGTAATGGTCTTAGGCTCTCTTTATATCCTCCTTGGGCTGATCATATGGTCCATTTAGGATGCTAAAATATGGGTCCAAGTTGCATCCTTGACACGGAGTTTTTTCATAATTGAACTTGGACAAATTCGATGTTGAGCCTCGTCTCCATTTAGTTAGCAATTTAAGCTAAGCAAGTAGCTAACTCACCTTCTTGATTCCTAAGTCTTACAAGCACCTCAATTTTCTCACTTCATTTTAAGGCCGTAATCTCCTCAATTCGACACAAAACGTGTATTCACTCGACCCTCTTAAGAACTAGACGCACATATAGCCCATTAACACAAGATTCAAGCACTTTTGAGAATTAGCGCTAATTTGACTAAACCATGTTATGTGTCATTTGAATTGTACTAGTAGTGTAAGATATGGGGTGTTATAGTCTCAAACTCCTCCCATGTTGTAGGCTCTGCATTCTCATTTCTACTCTCCTCCCACTGATTATACCACACATTAGCAACATCCTTCAGCTGGTAGGAGGCAAGCTCAACTCCCTCAATCACATCAGCATGCATCGCCTTCAGAACCTTATATATCTCATCAATAAAGTTTTGCAGGTCCTCTTCCACCTTCGACCCCGTATATACTGGAAGGTTCATCCTAAAAAAGTCTCTGAGTCGGGTGGGAGTTAATGGCCCCTATGAGCTAGAACCAGGAGCTTGAGGACCTCGGTTATTATCTTGGGAGGCCACCAATTAAGTCAGCATGGTGATGGCTCCCCTAAATTCTGCCTCGGTAGTGGGAGTTGGCTGGGGCTGAGCACGGGGTACCTGTGGGACCTCAGTAGTCCTAGCAAGCCATCCCTGTCTCCTAGCCTTTGGCTAAATCGGGACCTCTAGTTGAGCATTCTTAGCAGTTGGGGCTGCGACATCTTTCTGAGTTGTTGTTCTCTTTGGCAGCATTTTCTACAAACGTATAACACACGAGTTAAAATGAGATTTTCATAGAGTTAAAACTCTATCGCACAAATTCATATCAGAAAAGAAAGGTAACTCTTCCTAATGTCCTATAGCCTCCTGCTTATGAAGTGTGGTGCATAACACACCCATAAACAAAACTCTAGTAGACACGGCTTTATAGACTCCCTAAGACACAGCTTTATAGACTCCCTAGGACACTCGAACTCTGGGATTTGATACCAAGTTTGTCACGCCCTGGAAGGGTACCCTAGGGGTAACTCACACTCGGAGACTATTGTTAATCTCCAAACGAACCACCTAGTCTCATTGCATTTGTTTAGTCAATTCAATAGTGGGAGATAACCAAGAAATAGCAATCTAATCTATCAATGGGCTACAACTATCAACTCATTTATCATAAACAAAATATGAAACTAAAGAACAATCTCAATGTAAAGAAAGAAAAGGGGGAGGAAGGGGGAGGGGGCGCATCAACCATCATCACTCTATGTCTATGAAGCCTCTATAACTACAGTCTACGATGGTACCATGATAGGCCATAGCTACTACAATCAAAGAAAATAACTCGAGATAAATGAATGATAAATATGTCCTTCGAAAACAAGGGAGGACTAACCAAGTCTTTGTCTGGAAAACCGTGAAACCTCAACGATTAGGCTGTTAAAGTCCTCTGTCTACAACAGAATCTGCATCATAAAATGATGCAGCGTTAAAGGGGCGTTAGTACGTGGAATTTACTGTATGTAAAATGGCTAAAGTAAACATTATACAACAACAATAGCTCATCAATCACTCATAAACATTATACAACAACAATAGCTCATCAATCACTCATCCTCAACTCAGAGTAAGAAATAGGCTCCATCCCATTACTATCTGTCAAGATATCACACCATCACATCAACATCAGAGTACTATCATCACAAAACCTATTCGGGAGTTTCTATAACCGACAACCACCACCTATGAACCGGTGATGATACAACGAAGAGATGTCGTTGCCACATTTGTCCAGTACCTTGTCGAGGTACAGGAAGAGTCTATCCGGGATCCCAAAAGAAGTCTATAAAGCCCTCTGCGTGGGCAAAGGAAACATCCGCTTTCACGTTCCAATCCTCTCCTACGTTGGCCACGTAGTTAATGAGTCCGAGTGGGACTCGTTCTTACCCATTTCGGTGCTAATACTCCTCCCAAGACTTAACATGCTCATAATTCTACCAATACATCAAGGATTTCCATCACTCAGCCCCTACGAGCAAGAACATTCAGCTCATCTCATCATCTATCAACTCAAAGAGTAAGATTATTCCTTCAAAACTAAGTTTTGGTCTCATTAGTCTCTAAGAACACTAATTCAATTGGTTTTAGTCATCAACACCCTCATCTCAGGACTCAGACTCCAACAATCTACACATTCAGACAATCAAGGCTCTAGTCACTACCCTTAACTTCATTTTTGAAGTATTAAACGAGGATCATGCAATTTAGGTATACAATCACAAAATATTGCATATGAACAGTAAGTACAAGTATCATGATCATCAATTTGAGATAATACATAGAAATTAAAGATAATGTTCAAGAAACAAAGAACAATTTCATGTTCTGAGATAATGAATTTTTAACTTTCCTTCAAGAATTTGGCCATTAATTTCTAACTTTCCTTCAAAAATTCGACCATGGACTCAAAACCCTACACTACAAAACAAGGTTCAATTAGTAGAGATTAAAAATGCAGATAGCAAAGGTTAATAACCCTCATAATTCATTGTCACGAGGTTGCTAGAACTCCTGCAGTTACATCTGTCACAATTAATTAGGGGGATTTTTCGAAGACTGCCACAACCATCCTGCAACGGTTATTCTATTTCGTTTTGTAGGGGATTAAAAACCTCTGCCATTGTTTATCAAATTCTATCCTCTGCTATTTCATTTTTCATATATAATTACATTGGAACTAACGCACTAGAAATATTTCTATAACAAAAAAATACTAATATATTATTAATCATAAAAAAAATGTCTAACTTTAAAATATTACAAGCAAGCAAACTTTCAATACACTTCCACCAAAAGATTATACGAAACAAAAAAAAAATATTCAATACATCTATACCCACGATAAAATTAACATGTTCTCATTTATCTTCCAAGAGCTTTGGTGTGACAATAAGTTCGTGAATATGAATTGTCATTTTGCATTTTCAGCCTCCGTGAAATAATCAGATACCCCACAAATTTCCTGCATCTGGAAAATTTAAACAAGGTTAAAACTCACCTTGCTAAACAACTGAAATCATGAATAGCTTGAATCAAAAGAGCATGAGCTAAAAATGAAGAAATTTCTGCTAAAAATATGAAGTCCAAACTATTTGCAAAAAGGCATTGCAAGTAAATCAAGTGTTTTTTTCTGATATACATTATCCTTCTACTCTTCTAGTTTTACAGAGATCGTAACTTTTAACTCCAACACATTTGACTTTAGCTATATACACCAACTTACACTCGTCACTTGTGTAAAGAGTAAAAAGAAAACATACAGAAATATAGCTACCTCCAACATATGAAGTGCCTGCTATTTTAAGATTTTTATCTGTTAGTCAGTAACCAGTATCATATCATAGAATGAAAACATACAGAAATATAGCTTACTCCAAGACATGAAGTGCCTGCTATTTTAAAATTTGTAAGTTAGTCGGTAACCATATTGTAACTAGAGGTGGCAAAATAAGCCCAAACATAAGAAACCCGCCCAATCCACTCATAATTTTATGAGTTGGGTTCAGTATGATTTAGAATTAGGCTAATTTTCAGCCCAATACACTTTAACCCATTATAAAATAATTCTAAGTTGAGTCCAATAAGATTCTCACCTCACCCCAATGTACCATTTATTTTGTATGTTCAATGTTAGTATTAAACTAAGTGGTTAAATTGGGCACATCATGACCCAACCCGAATTTTAGCCCATTTGAGCCAACCCATTTGAGCCCAAAGAACCTTTGGGCTGGTCAAGACCCAACCCAATATTTAATGCAGCCCATTTTAACCTCCCCAATTTTAGCCCAACCCGCCCATTTGACACCCCTAATTGTAACAAAGCAACTTCTGGGCACTACAGGTAAGAAGTGTTTAACTTTTATATACTGACAGTAGTGTCACAAGCACGTCTTGTTTGTGTCTATAATGTTTCAAGGATTGAATTGTTAACAAATTGTGGTTATTGTATAGAAGGCTTACCTGTACAGCTATCACTGGTTTAGATAGTTTTTGCTCCAACGCCTTTGAATTCCATCTTTCACCAAATTCTACTGCTATTTCTTGCATCAACTGAATCCTCATATCCTTTGTAGGTGATTGGGACTTTAGCTTTCTAGCAAACTGTCAAGAACGAATATGAATACGTCTTAGAGACGAATCTAAAACAATTACTTTGTTTCTGCTTGAACTAAGCAAGCATATTATAAGAAACTTTAACATGTAAAATATAATTTGATCACACTCATTTCGAACATACTAAGTAGTCAAGATTTGGATGAAGTGACATAAATTTTCAAGGTAAGACTCTGAAACCAAGTTCGAAGAAGAGCAAATTACCCTGCCGTAGGCGTTGACATCCACTCCAGATTTCAGGAGGTCAGCCATATCATTCTTCAGATATTTCAGTATAGCATCTCTCTTTTCTCTGATCATCTCAATTCGAGTCATTGTCAGCTCGACTGTAGCTTGACTGCAATGGGTGCATCAGCACCTGCTGCATTTGGTTCCAAGTGATATGCCATAAGTATTATCTGCAAATACAACACTTCTTCTCTTGAACTACAAACCCATTAATTTTAGATGTCGTTAAAAACCATCAGCGATGTCGTTAAAAACCATCAGCTTATCAATTACTTCCTTGTCCCAATAAGTTCTACAGAGTAAAAACAAGAGTAGCAGTGTTTGCAAAGCAAGTCCAGATAGCATTCCTCCCCATATTCCCTGCAAGACAAAATACAACACCGGGGACCAAAAGATAAAAGCATAGAAAGAACACAAATTGATGTAAGCCACTAGACCTTGCCACCCACATCCAACAGCAACACCTGCAACACAAAAGATTTGGGCACCCCAAAAAGATCATTGTGAGACTATGGAGGAGTAAAACTCTTTTTACTATAGAAACAGAACAATGTAATTAAAGAGCAACACCTGATATCACAGGATGAACACTGCTGAGAAGCATTGTTACTCCAAGGAACCGAGCAAGCTCAGAAACAGAATTGATCATAACGTCGTTGTCGGTGAAAAGAATGGCAAGATGATTCCTTATTGCCAATACTACAATCATGCAGAGAATCCAATGAGAAGTGACTGAAATAGTGTGACATAGACACTATATTTGGTCATCCTGGCATGTCCTATCCCAAGCTCATTTGAGACTCGAACACTGGGAAAACAACAATACATTAGCACAAACTCAACCAAATGTCAGAGTTAGGATTTCATTGAAACTTTCATGTTTTTCCTTGTTAGACTATTTCTGTTGTCATATTGTCATTAATAGACCTTTTGGGTTGTTCTATCACAGGAAGGATTCCAAGATAAGAACAGTAACGCGGTTGCTCTACATGGTCACTCCAAAAGCTAACTGTTGATTCCTTTGCCTCGCGAATCCACTTGTCAATAATGTCAGAGCTTCCTACAAAACTGCTGTCTAAGAAGCCACAATGAACATGCAGAGATAACTCTTTATATATATGTATGAAATTACTTTGACCCCTTCTTTACCATTGAAAGAATGTACCAGCCACCAATTTGAACTGTGACGAATTCAACAAACAGCCACAACCCTTTGCAAATACACATGTTATTTGTTAACAGCAATAACTGATCAAGATTTTCATCATACTGATCTTTCTTGTTTTCCTGCATGAACTTTCAATTTTCTACAGTCAGTACTAGAAAATGTGAAGAACAAAAGATAGTCCAGATTCTAGTTTAGCCGATAAGTATGTCATTTATGGACATCTAAGTTGAGACAATGTAACAATACACGACTTTCTTTCACCTGATGCATTGCGTAAAAGTGGCCAATTGATGCCTCCAATTTCATACAGTTCATCTATAGCAATAAGTTATAAGGACAGTGATTTCTCAGGGTTCTTAACTAATTCATCTCCAGCTTTGTCAACCTCCACGTATCCCCATAAGAGAAGTTATCAAATATATGAATTGAAAGCTCATGTCACACAGGCCCCAATATTGAAAATTACTCTAATGATCTGGTCATGCAACATTAGTGCTTTGGTTGTTAACTAGGAAAGTGAAAAACAATGTTTTCCTTGTTTGATTAAAGACAAGAAAACAGAGGAAATCAAAGAGAAATAATTCCATCTTTTGTAAAAGTTTTAAGTTCAGATCTACTATTTGTTGCAACTTTAAAAAAATTTACACAGATGAACAATTCATATACTAGTAGAGACACTTCAGACTTCAAACAACATCCTAACAGTTTCACCATGGTTCGATGATTGACTTCCAAAAGAATGAGACTTCACTGATGAACAATTCTATTTGGCTCACGTCCATTATTCTCGACTTTTTGATTGCAACTACACGTTTGTCCGGAAAGACACCTTTGTAACCACCTCGACCTAGGACACGATCATCAGCATAGTTGTCGGTGGATTTCTCGGTTTCTGCTGCCATAAAGATTTTAGTTGCACATCAATACCACCATAATTCGATTGGAGTTTCTGCATGAACATCAAACCACCATTTTTCTGAAAAAACTTTTCCCAAGTTGTACTGATTACCAAAGCCAAAATGCCAAAGCATAAACCTGCACATTAAGCTTGCAGTAGTATGTTTCTTTCAAACTTTGGATTAAGCCGTATTGTTAGGTACTAGGCAGAAGCTAACGTGATATCAGTAAGAACCCAAAAGCCCCAAATTCAAATCAAATCATCACACCCAAAAGTGAAGCATACACAGACCAGAACACCGAGACAGTAAACCAAAAAGACGAAGGAGATACATATTTGATAAATTGGAGAGCAAAGCTAAATAAATCCGATGAGAATCCAATTGTTGATGGCGTTCTTATCTAAGAAGTAGCAGCAGCATAGAAAGACCAAAATATCCTGTCTGAAGGAGGCGTGTTGATGATGACCTGTCGCGTTCGTCTGTAATCAAACACATGGAAACTGAATTCCAGATAACTGAACAAATATTCAAAAAAATTCTACAGACAAACCTACACAAGCAAATATTTTAACCAATCCACACCAAATTTTCAATAAAATTGACAATAAGAAGAGAAAAAGTATTATAAGTTATGAACGGGTACTTTGATTGATGTTCCAAGTGACCTTGAGATAGGTACACTTCCCTCCTTTGGCAGCAAAATTAACAGGCAACACACGCATGCCAGAGCTCCATACACATCGATGCCGCTGCTCACAGAGTTGGCAATGTCAAATTAAACTTTCATACTACATCGGTGGAACCAATGACGCCGATGAATCCAATAACAACGACATCGATGATATCGGATCGATGCACATGCATAAACCCGAAGATGTTAATTAGGGTGCAACTATGCACTGCTAGTTTCAAGAGAACGAACATATCCAATTGACAGAATTTGGAGAGAAGGTGATATAAGGGACAATAGTGTTGGAGAAATGGGCATGAAAAGGAAAGATCCCCGCCCTCTTAGCATGGAATTTTAATTTTTAGGGTTACCACGCTTAATGACCCCACAAATTGCACATAAATTAAAGGGGTTATTTAAACTGCCGCAATTAGATACAATTTACAGGGATTATTATTAACCTTCACAGTAAAACCCCTGCCATTTGAGGGTTTTTCTTTTAATGCACCTCTTGCTCTTTTTTCTTTTTCTTAGGTTCTTTGGTTTAGATTTAAAAGAATATGGATTTTGAAAATTTTTTTTGTACGAAATAAGTCTTAAAAATAAGTTTTGAAACTTAAAAATAGATTTAAAATAATTAAAATACTCTTTTCAAAATTTAAAAAATATTAAATATAAAAGCATCCTCATAACAGATGAGAGCAATTGAATCCTCAACTAAGCGAAAATAGCAATAAAAAATTCATTTCAACAAAATGGCGATTGCTTCTAAATGCTTATGTCCAAGGTATGATTATTCCATTATATAATAAAATGCATTGCTTTTTTAAGAAATAACAAAGTATTCTTTACAATTTAAAAATGGCCAACATTCTCAAGAACCTACTATTTGCAGCTTTACCTTTTCATAGTTACATGATTCTATCATCAGAGTACCTTCTCAGTTACTTGATGCTACATAGAATGGCTTTTCATTTAAATAAGTCTTAATGAAGATCTAAATACTGCTCGATCATACCACTTTTACCTTGACATGAGATCTTCAAAACAATTACTCTACTTATATATGGTCCAACAATTTTTCAGAAGGCATCTGTACATAACTCTAATATTACGATCCTAAGACTATTCAAATTCCTTTAGTCTCTATATATGCAGCTGACAAAACTAGTGAATTAAATTTGGGATGGAAGGAGAAACAATTACTGATAAAAAAACCTTTTTATAAATAAAGAAAATTTATCAATTTACATATCTATCTATATTATATTAAACGTGTGAAGGTCCTTAATAATATTGTTTGAACTTTTTGTCCTTCATTAAAAGACTCTTCTTTATATAAAATCATTTTTGTAGACGATAAAATTCGCGTTGAGAAACTAATAATCAAGAACGAAAATATCACAACAATTTATAGTATTTGATTTCAATAATGTGAGTGTTACAATCTCTACGAATCCTCTAATTCGACTTTTCAAGTATAAATTCAAGGGGTCTGGAGCTTGTTCTTGAATTTGAAGTCTGTTCTTGAATTCGATCTTGAACTTTGATCTCGAACCTTGATTTTGATCTTGTTTCTTGATCTTGAATCTTAAGTTCAAGAGCTTTGATCTCGAACTTTGATTTTGATCTTGTTTCTTGATCTTGAATCTTGATTTTGATCTTGAATCTTAAGTTCAAGAGCTTTGATCTCGAACTTTGATTTTGATCTTGTTTCTTGATTTTGAATCTTGATTTTGATTTTGATTTTGAATCTTAAGTTCAAGAGCTTTTAAGCTTGTTCTTGAACTTGAAGGCTTGAATGTTTAAATTCTTGAATTTGTAGAGAAATTGTGGTGTTTGATCCACGAGCTCTCTTCAGCTTTTTGTTAGAATTCTTGATGTCCATTTTGCATTATGAAGACCCCTATATATAGTTGTAAAATAGAGGAGTCGTGATAGAATTAAACTTTCTCCAACCAATCAGATTTAAGTGACATGGCATATTGGGCTTTAATGAAATGGGTCTGTCATTTTGAAACATAGCATGATCATATTGGCTTCTTTGTTTGACTTGGTGTGCCATGTCATTTGACATGTCGCATCAAGCGGGCCTCTTGGACGATGGGATATAGGGCCCAATGAAGCGTGTCATCTTTTGTAGCCCAAATAATGAATCTGGGCTTTTAATTAAATCTATATTTTATTGAACTTAATAAATCTAATTATATTAATTCATAATATTCATTTTGGACTAACATATTTTTGGATTTAAGCATATTGTAAAATTTATATCTTAATAAACTTTATATGACTACAAATGCCCCTACTTCAAGCCTTATAAATGATTTGTTAAAATCGAAAAACTAGGCGTGAAGTATTAGATTAAACATTATTCATATAATTTCATTATTTGCGACCACTTTCTTGGAAACAGTGATTGTATAGCACTTTCAATATATAGAAATATTTTTTGGGATTTTGAAAGGATCATGCAAATGTTTTCATAGTGACCCTTTTTCATGTAGACGTACGAGCCTATTGTTTTTTTCTTAATTGATCCAACAAAGTCTTCTTGTCCTATTCACCCTCATACACCAAAATCTCACCGCATTGGTTGGACTAAAGTAACATTATTGTATCCCTTTTGGATAATGAAACCTAAGCCGCCAACAATTAGAATTAATCTGACTATAATTGTTTTGTCTATAAATAGACCTGTTGCCTTAATAATTTAAGCACTATCGCACGAGTTCTTACCCGAGATTCATTAATAATCTGACAGGTAACTCTTTCTTCCTCCTTTTTTTTGTGTATTCTTTTGTTGTCCCTCAAATCATCTTCTTTTTTGTTTAATCATATGGGTATTTTGTATTTCGTATTTCATCTGAAAGTGATTTTAAAGAATAGACATGCTTTTAATTCATCAAGAAATAACTTCTTTTCATTGATAAATCATCTCCTTTTTTTGTTTAATCACATGCTCCCAAATAACCTTATTTTCATCCTTTTTGTGAAAAGAATAAAATAAAAAATACTTACAAAGAAAAATTGATACTTTTTTTCTTTGTAGTAAAGAGTCCATGATTGTTATATTTCTTGTCAACTTGGTCCCTAGTTTTCTTTTATTGTAGGGCCATAATTCAAGATTCTTATTATTACAAGAATTTAGTCTTGAGGTGTAAAGGGATCAATCCACGCTCCCAATTTGGGATCACAAATTTGAGGCTTTACAATGTTTTCATGTTTAAACATAGGGGACCAACAATACGAGGCTTTCCGTTTTTCTAGATGTTTGAACATAAGAGACCAACAATACGAGGCTTTCCTCTATTTTAAATGCTTAAACATAAGGGACCGATAAAATGGGGCTTTACGCTGTTCTAAATGTTTAAACATAGGGGACCAACAAAATGAGGCTTTCTGCTATTCTAAATGTTTAAACATAGGGGACCAACAATACGAGGCTTTCAGCTATTCTAAATGTTTAAACATAGGGGACCAACAAAATGAGGCTTTCGCTGTTCTAAATGTTTAAACATAAGGGACCAACAATATAAGGCTTTCCACTATTCTAAATGTTTAAACATAAGGGACCAACAATATGAGGCTTCACAATGTTCCTAACGTCTAAACATATGGGATGCCTAACTAGTCATATTCGTTTATTTTGACTCTTATTCCCCCCTTTTTTTTTTTTTGCTCCTTTTCTGTTGCGTGCTGTCATTGACGAAGGATAACACTTTTTCTTTTATGCAGCCTGAACAATGGTCTTCTCCAAGGACCACACTTGCTCATCTTCTAGACTCAAATACCTCATTATTGGGTCGCAAGATAGCAAGGTAGAGACCAAGCTTTTAGTCCGAGATCCTCTAGTTGGTCGCTATGCAGATACGTGGCCACAATTGAGAAACACCCTTCATAAGGCAGATTGGACCTTTGAACGCATTCGCAAATCTAACAAAGCTTCCAAAGTATGGTATCTTGAGACACCAAATCTTCAAGGCACTAATCTCGCGAGCAATCTTCCAAATTTGAGGCATCACAAGATCCAAGAAGGGTTATATTGGAGACATGAAATCCTGTTCAAGGGTGAATATCATTACATCCCTAGCTATTGGGAATGGACGAAAGATGTCGTTAGCAAAAATAGGCAGAGCTTGAATGATGCTAACCTTCGAAATGTTGTAGTTGCTTCTTTTTTTTAACTTATGATCAGAACTCTAATATCGTGCAGGCCTTTTGTGAGACTTGGTGTCCTCAAACAAACACATTACTTACATATCTTGGAGAAGCATCTATATCTCTTTGGGACTTATATATTCTTGGCGGTCTACTGATCAGTGGGTGTCCTTATGAAGAAGTGATACCCAATGCCAAAGAGTTATAGGCCATGATGTGAAAAAGGATAGATATTTTCCTCAAACTTGTGAGTATTTATTTTCTGCCTTCCATCATCTTACAGAGAAGGAGGGTGACAACTAGGGGATCTCTTTTACTGACTAGATACAATTTTGGTGTAAACAAGATATCAAATATGAGTTAGCTCCCTCGAGAAGAGAGAAAAAGGTTTGACGCTTAGCATCCACGCATAACCCAACAGGTGACATATCAATGGAGGTGAGCATATGGTTATGCTCCCAAGAGAAGACATTTTCTATGCTTGGAGTAGAACACCAAAAAATATGCATGTTATCTGGTAGCCTTCTTGTCATGTTGGTTACATATCTTTGTATTCCCCTTTGAAGGGAAAAATCTTATTTGGCCTGAAACTTTTAAGATAGCAAGCTTGATGGCGAGTGGTCGAAGGGTTAGGCTTGAAGTCCCGGTCTTAGCGAGCATCTATCGTGGCTTAAACAAGATTTCAAATTCTTCACAATTTGATCGTATTAAGGTTTCTTTCCCAATCCATTATGTTTATGGTTAGCTGCTCATTATCTTAAGACATTTTATCCTCTTACTGGTGGACCTTCACTCCCATGGATGATGATATATTCTGGCGAGGGTATTGCAAAATATTTTGACAAAAATGAGGCACGAAAATGCATCCATCAAGGTGAAAGCCTTGTATGGACTGTGACCATGCTTATTAGGCCTCACCTAACTTATTATGTTGATGATAACAAAGCTTCAGAGTTGGATTCATCTTATTTTATGAGCCTTCGCTTTAACTATCTTACCTTAAGGGAGGGGGGTCCTTCCTTATCGAGCCATACAGTCCTCACTGATTTGGTCGTCAGTTTAGGTTCCATCAAGATTCTCCTGGATATCTAGAACATGATATTCGTGCTGAATCTCTTGATGAGGGGCTTAGGTATTAGAGAATATGCATCTCACGTACTACCATGTCAAGAGCAACATTTCCTCCTGCAGTTGCTTTTGCAAAGAGACATTACTCCACTCAATGCATATCTTGGTAGGAAAAATCTCATGGGAAGTTTCTTAAGGATAATCTAGAAATTTTGTTAGAAAAGGCTGGGCCGAACTTCACAACTCTTTTAGGGGACAAAGGTCAAGACATCGGAGAGGATCTCTTAAAAGTTGATGCCTTATTTTCCCCACCACCACAAAGTAAGAGGCTCAAGTTCTAAAGGATCTAAGAAAGAAGTAGCCTGTGCTCCTGCCCTTGCAAAGAAACGCCCCTTAATTCTTCTATCTACAAAGCAAGCCTCTCAAGAGACTAGCAAAAGCAGTAATAGGGACCAATGTTAGAAGAGGAAAAGATATGAACCAATTGTGCTCGAGACTATTGAGTTGGAGATTATAGAAGGACAAGTCATTGATGGTCCTCCAAAAACAATAGTCATTCAGAGTGAAGAGGTTTTTTTTTCTTTGACCACAAATCCCCCTTTTTTTAAAATGAATTTTAAGGACCATCCATGGTTAACTAATTTGCTAATTCTCTTTCCCTCCCATTTTTGTGTAGGTGAACGTTGTTGAGCATCCAAAGGAATTACTACAAGAGAGCGACAAATTAGCATAGAGTTTGTCGCGACATCGAAACCTGAGGCAGAGTCAACTTTAGCTATTGAGCAAGAATAGAGAATTGCAATGACTTCTCATGATCAAACTTTAAAAGGGTTGACCCTCAATTTGAGCAACACTCTTCCACTTCATTCAAATCCAGATGGGGATAAGTCTATTTTTTGAAGGAAAAAGCATTGTTTCGATTCACAAAAAGAAGTATATCTTGGGCCTTTGGGAGGAGATTTGTAGCAAACTTTCTAGAACTTTTCTAGACTCAATTTGTTCTTACAAAGAAGATATTTATGAGATTCTCCAAGAGATGAGTGAAACATGTCTCATAGATCTTTCATCCTTGAAGCGTTTGGTGGATTCTCTTTTTGAGCTTGCTGCCTCCTATGATTGAGAACGCTCCACTTTTGCAGATATGGTGCATGAGGATGAGAAAATAGAGTTGCTTTCTAAGGCCAAGGAGGGTCTTGAGTCACTTAGAGCAGAGGAGGGAGAGAAGAATAAACATGTTTCTTCTAAAATAAACTCACTAAAGAAGGTCAAGAAGAAGTTAGTAACACTACAGATGGAGCAAGAGGAACCTGCGGCCGCTATAGCTGCTACCAAGAAGGAGATTGAGGAGGTTCAAGTCAAGATCTTAGTTGCTGAGAATGAAGTGTCCTCTTATGAAAATATGGACTTCTTGATGATTGATGATTCGACTCGCTTGGAGTATAAGAGAGAGGGCTTAGAGGCTAGTCATCAAGATTCGATCAACTATAAATTATGCTTAGATTAAGCTCCCTTCTCTTTTTTTCTTTACTTCTTTTCTTTATTTTCACAAGATTTAGATTGATATGTTAGACAATTTTATAGAAATAGAATTTCTCTATTATTTTTTGCCTTATATCTTGCATTTATGGTTCTAACTTGAAATTCTTCACATATTTTCGTTTGCTGCAAGCCTTAATAATTCAAACTTAATTCACGTTTGGCACGCTAGTAAGAATGAAAATAATCAAAATCCCCTCTCTTTTGAAGTTTGTGCATTCGCCTTCGCAAATTTTATGTAACTTAATGCTTTAACTTAATAAATGGATAACTTTAAAGAATATCAACACAAAACTTGAGAACTTGAGGACCATCACTTGCATACTTACTTAATTTGGGAACCAACTTGTAGACTTTAGGGACTTTAGCTTAGAGATTTAGGGAATATTAAAACTTCAACCTGCAAATTCGATTAAATTTGAAGACCTCAAGCATGCCATCGAAGGAACTCACATTCCATAGGGCTTTGCCCCCATGAGGAATCAAGTAAGGGACATATAGTTTTTTAACACTCATGCAACTGAACTTAGAATATAATTTCAAGTGCTTACGTACCTCAGTGAAGAGGGTCAAGTCACAACTTAGTTCTGGGGGAGTGTTCTTTTTTAGGATGTCGTACATAGTTTATACTCTTACGGGCCAGGAGTATCATACACTTTTATACTCAAATTTCAAGGATCATAATTTTCCTCAAGCATAGTACTTCTTAAGGAATTTTGCATTTATAGGACCAATCCTCATGCCATCTGCATCGATAAGCTTGTAAGCGCCACTTGAGTAAACTTCTTATACCATATGTGGTCCATCCCACTTCGAGGTGAATTTGCCCCCGGACTTATGTGAAGTGATAATGGGCCTTCTTACTGTAAGAACTTGGTCTCCAACTTGAAAGTACCTCAAGCGGACCTTTTTATTGAAGGCACGAAACAAATGAGCTTAATAGCATTTAAGATTTTGTTGGGCTTCTAACCTCTTTTCATCAAGTGCTTCTAACTCGACAAAATGTAGTCGAGCATTTTCTTCCTCAGTGAGCCCTTCTTGGATAGCCAGTCTCAAAGACGGTATCTGACTCTCGAGTGGCAAGACTACTTCAGCTCCAAAAGCAAGCAAATATGGGGTACTTGAGTCGGTGTACAATATGTCATCCTATATGCCCACAAGTCTTCTTCCATTCTTTTGTGCCAGTCTCGTTTGGACTTAGAGACCTTTTTTTCCAGAAGATTTCATAGAGTCTTATTGAATGCTTCAGCTAGACCATTGGCGACAACATAGTACATTACAGATTTTCATTGCTTGAAACCAAAGAGATCACATATCTTATTCATCAACTTGTTATCAAATGGCTTGCCTCTATCCGTGATTATATATCGTGGAATGCCAAACTGGTACATAATGTTTACGCTAATGAAGTTTGCAATGTTCTCCTTCTTGACTTCTTTAAGAGTTATAGCTTCAGCCCATTTTAAAAAGTAATCTGTCGCGACTAAGTATACAAGTGTCCACCGGAGGATTTTGGTAATGGTCCAACAACATCCAATACCCAAGTATCAAATGGTCAAGATGCAACAGTCAGGTGCAAAACTTCAGGCGGTTGATGTATGAAGCTAGCATGGAATTGACAAGCCTTGCACCTTAGAGCATAATCCAAGCAATCTTTTACCATGGTTGACCAATAATACTCCATTCTTTTTATGTGAAAATGGAGCTTTGGTCTAGACTGATATGATCTACATACTCCTGAATGTGCCTCTTACAAAGCTTGAGTCATTTCTTTCTCCCCCAAGCACCACAAGAGCACTTCCTCAAATGATCTCCTATACAATGTTTCCTTGTAGTAGAGAAAATGAGGTGCCCGATGACGAATATCAGTCCTTCTCTTAGCATCTTCTGGAAGTATCCCATAATATAAATAGTCGATGATGGCTTGCCGCCAGTCCTTTTTACTGGTTTTAGAAACTGCAACAACATGCTCAAGCCCATTCTCATATGTTCATCTTCGTCCAATGGTGATACTACTCATTTTTGGCAGATAATGACTTGCATCGAATCAGGAAGAGTAAGAGTCGAGGCTAGAGCAGCTAAGGCATCGGCCATTTTATTTTCCTTTCTTGGTACATTTTGGAGGGTTACATCTCCAAGCCATCTAATCAACTTTTGGGCATAACAGTGATATAGCGCAGTTCAGGCTTCTTAACCTCATAGGATCCCAAGATTTGCTGAATCACCAGTCGAGAATCACCAAAAACTTGCAACTGTAATTGCTTCATGTCAATGGCCATTTGGAGCCCAAGTATTAGTGCTTGATATTCTGCAATATTGTTGGAACAATATTGTTTCAATATGAAGGATAATGGTAGGTCTTCTCCTTATGAAGTGACAAACACTACGCTTGCACCAGCTCCTCCACGATGCGCGGCCCTATCAACGTACATTTTTCAAGAGGGCTAGATTTCTATGGTCATTGCATCTTCATCGGGAAGTTCATCAGTTAATTCCCAGATATCTGGTATAGGATGATCCGCCAAGAAGTCCGCTAATGCTTGTCCTTTCACAGTCTTTTGAGGGATATATATAATCTCAAATTGTTGGAACTGAAGATACTACCTTGCTAGTCGATCACTAAGGACTGGTCTCGACATAACAAATTTGATGGGATTTGCTCTAGAAACAAGGCAGACAATATGTGCTTGAAAGTAGTGCTTCATCTTTTCAATCAAAAAGACTAGCGTCAAACATAACTTCTCGATTGGCGAATAATTTAGCTCATTTGGTGTCATCATTCTACTTAAGTAATAAAGGGCATTTTCTTTGCCTTCATTATTTTCTTGAGCTAGTAAGGCTCCCACAGACCTTTCTTGTGCCGCAATGTAAAGTATCAGTGGCTTTCTAGGTATGGGGGCTGCTAAGACCGGAGGTTTCGCCAGATACGCTTTTATACTTTCAAAGGCTTTGCTACATGTCTGATCCCACTTGAAAGGGACACCTTTCTTCATTAGATGACTGAATGGTTGATATCTTCCAGCTAGATTTGAGATGAACCTCCTGAAGTAGGCTAATTTCCCTTGGAGATTTTTTAACTCATGAATGTTTTGAGGTTCAAGCATCTTCAAAATTGCATTAACTTTGACTTGATCAATATTAATTCATCGATAATGCACAATGAAGCCAAGAAACTTTCCAGAAGCAACCCTAAAGGTATACTTTAATGGATTCATCCTTAGTTGATATCTTTGAAGCAACTCAAACACCATTCTCAATTCTTTTAAATGGTTGTTCCTTCTCTTCAACTTCACCACCAAGTCATTCACATACCACTCAACATTTTTATGGAGTAAATCATAAAATATATTTGCATGGTCCTTTGATATGTGGCACCAGCATTCTTCAAACTGAAGGGCATTACCTTGTAACAATAAATGCCTTTAGGTGTATGAAATGTCGTGAGTTCTTTATCCTTTGGTGACATGCGAATTTAGTTATACCCCGAAGAACCATTCATGAATGGCATTGCCTCAAAACTAGTTGTAACATCAATCATTAGCTCTGGAATAGGCAGAGGGAATTCATCTTTAGGGCATGCATTGTTGAGATCTCTGAAGTCGACACAAACTTGAAATTGGCCATTCTTCTTCCTCATAGGACAATGTTTGAAATCCATGTGGGGTATTTAAATTCTCGAATGAAGCCTGTGTCAATGAGTTTGTTAACTTCTTTCTCGATCAATGAAACCAAGTCTGGCCTGAAATGTCTTTGAGCCTACTTGACAAGACGAGCGTCGTGCTTGACTGCTAATTGATAGACTGCTATCTTGGGATTGAAACCATGTATTTCTTTATAGATCCAACGTAAGACATCCCTATATTTTTGAGTATTTTCATATAAGCTATTTCTTCATCCACTTCTAGGAAAGCACTCAAGTAAGTTGGCCTCGATCTTCATTCGTACCAAGGTTAACTTCCTTTAAGGGATCAATCATGGTCTTTACTCATTCTTCAAATTCTGGTGGAGCTTCTCCAACATCCTCCTCTTCCTGTGGATCATTGTCATTGATTGATATATGATTACACCAAATAATACCTCCAAACTCTTCATCAATTTTCTGTTGGCATGAGAAGTTATTCTCAATCTGAGTTGTAATATGACATGAGGGGCCTACACTTTCTTCATCTTCCTCGCGCTCTTTGGTGTAAACCATAGTATGAGTGTTCGCTTTTAGCACCTCTTTACATAAAACTATGAGTTCCACTTGTCGCTTCATTAGGGAAGGAACTATGCTTTCGAAATCCTTTTGGATCATAGGTGAAGAAAGCGTCATTACTCTTAGGTAACTTCTCCAATGCTTGCTATTCTTCTTATTCAATGGGCCTAACCTATAGAATAAAGAAGTTCTTGCAGCAGGTTTGCCAAGTCGGTCAAAGACAGAAGGTTGTTTATTAGAAGAAACACACTCATCTTCTATAGTGATATAGTTATTGCTCACCCTTCTTCTGGAGATGCACGTTGGTGGTGGTTGGCTTTAGCCTAAACCTTCACGTGTTTGCCCCCGGCCTTTGCAAGTAACTTATAAGAATTTGGATCAAAGCCTTTTGTACATTTTGTAGGGAGTGATATACCTTGTAGTGGATTTTGAGCCACAAAATTTCCTAACAGCTTTGAAGATAAGTTTATTCCATCGATCCATTTTATAGGAAGAGTCAACCCACCCTCCCCAAGCACATTCCCCTATATCAAATCACTGACCCTCCTCTTTTTTCACCTTTGGGACATAATGGAGTGTAGGTGCTGGCTTAATTTTTGAGGCTATGATCTTCCCCTTATTAGGACAAGTACTAGGCTCCCCAATGTCGGTTTTGGCCCTTTCAATGGTCGCATTGGTTGCTTCACCTTTGAGTTTCTCAGGCTTGGTTATTTTGACATCCTCAAGTTTTACCCATTTCACAGTATAACTCTTCAAATAGAATTTTACATTGACAAAATGTGACTCAACCTCAGTGAAAGGATTATTTTCAGCAACTATCTTCCTTTCGATCCCGTCTTCTAGGTTCTTCAAACACTGATAGTAAGAAGATGAGACAATTTTGTTCTCGTGCACCCAAGGCCTTCCGAGCAATATATATATGAAGTCTTTGCGTCAATCACATATACCTATGCACTTGTTCGCAAATTGTTCATATGAATTTCTAGCTTAATCGAGCCTATAAACCTCTACGCCCCTTGATTGAACCCTTATATCAACAAACGACTTTGGCTAAGCTCTTCAGTTGTGATGCCAAGCTCTTTTAATGTGTGAATGGCTAGAATGTTGACCCTGGACCCTTCATCTATCAAAATTCTATTTCTCTTCTTCTCTAGCATGTGACCCACCATATACAAAAGGTAATTATGTAGAGTTTCGCCAAATAGAAGATCATCATCAGTAAATGTGATATTTGTGGAACATGCATATACTTCTTGAAGAGGAGGTTCCACAAACTTTTCAGAAGATGACAGAGATGCTTTTGATGGAATTTCACTCGCCACTTCATCCTTGTTAGCAAGAGGTACCTTCGATAAATCTTCATTCATTGTGTCTCCCTTGTCAGCACTGAAACGTGATGCCTCAACACTGTATTGGGTGGTCTCCACGCAGAACTAACTTGGTAAGAATTCCCCAAAAGTTACAAGACGTCATAATTTTTGGTGGTGATGCATTTCCACTTTTGGCCCCTTCAGACGCCTGACAGGTTTGCGCTTTTTTGATCTCTTCACTACCCTTTGTCTGATTGGTTGTTCAAGTGATCATTTATGTGGACTCGTATTGATGCATCTCTGCCTAGTCACGAGAATCTAACCTTCATCATCATCTGTATTGGTTTGGGATTTATCTTGCTCTATTGGCCCTTCTTCTTCAGGTGGACATATTTTGATTGGGTCAAGTGAGCCAAACACGATAGAGATTTGATTAGAGCTTGCCTTTCCATCATCAAGGCCAATCTTCTTTTCTTTAACCAATTTCATAACCTTTCTTTAAAGAAAAAACACTTTTCAAGAGGGTGGCTCACAAGTCTATGATACTTGCAATAATGTGGGCCATCAATCTTCCCAGCTTCATCGGGTCATTTCATCTCTGGCAACTCAATGAGCTTTAGCTCAACCAACTCCTCAAAAATTCTAGGAACATCAGAATCCAGAAAAGGGTATTCCTTTTCTTGCATCTCTCTCAAGGTTAGCTTTTGGTTTGGACGCTCTTGAAAAGTCGTCTTTACACTTTGCTTCCTACTCTCCTTCGTAGTAAACTTCACAGGTGAGATATTGACATTCATGGACTCTTTGTTGTCATTCCTGGGCACAAATTTGCTCTATTTCTTGGGTTTTTGTTCGTCCTTTCCTTTGCGAGGATCATGAATAAGCATTCCATTTTTTCCGACAAAAGACATACTCAACTCCATATCATGACCACGAGATGCTAGATCTTCAAAAGACTTAGATTTGATCCTTTGTAGGATGTAAAGAAGCCCCCAGTGCATTCCTTAGGTACATATTTCTATTGCAGAAGCTTCACAAAGTCTATCTTTGCAGTTGATACTTGCGTTCCTCCATCGATGTATGAAGTCAATGAGTGGCTCATACTTTCTTTGGCGAGTATTCATGAGTTCTACCGTGCTCACTATGCGCCTTGTGCTATAGAAGCAATTGAGAAACTCATGCTCTAGTTGCTCCCAACTGTCAATGGAATGAGGCTTAAGATTTGTGTACCAGTCAAAGGAATTTCCTTTCAAGAAGCGGATGAATTATTTGACGAGATGATCTCCATAGGTCCCAGCATTATTACATGTCTTCACAAAGTGTGCAACATGCTACTTTGGATTTCCTTTGCCTTCAAACTACTGAAATTTAGGGGGTTAATAACTGGCAGGCATTCGGAGGCTATCAATCCTTGTAGTGTATGGCTTAGCATACATATGGGAAGACCTTATGAAGATTTCAAACTTGTCTTTAATGGTCCCTTCAATGAACTCCTTCAATTGATCAAGTGGGATCGTTCCTTCGGTAGAAACAGGCAGCTCTTTGATAATTGGTGCTTGCTTTACGGGATTCTCAGCCTCTTGAATCTCAATACCCTTCCTTGGTGCATGGTTAGATTCTTCATCTAGAAAACCTTCCACCTTATCCATCAACTTGTCGATGCGAGAGTCTTGGTGTTGCACATGCCTAGTCAATCCTTTAATCATCTTGACTAGGTTCGCAAGTTGTTCCTCCGTGGTTGAAGTATTAGTTGTCATCACTTGCATGACCGTTAGAGGCACAGAAGAGTAGCATGGATTATCATGGAAGTTGATCTTCAGGTGTCTCACATTACGCGACGCACATGGAGAAGACTCGTTGGATGAGTCATGGCCCTTCTTTGCGGTAGAGTTCTTAGAACCAAAGACTTCAAGCAGAGCCAATGTCTTCTTAATCTTTTTAGCAACACTGCTTCCTTCTTCTGAAGCATTCACAGAGGGCCTCGCTCCCTTTGGGGTTGAAAAAACAAAATCAGGAGTTGGCGCGGATGACATTCACAGTATTTGTTGTCCCAGTATAGTAGCTTTGCTTCTTGTAACAGCTCCGACACTTCCAAAAGTAACACCAAGGACTCCCTCCACTTCAGAAGAGAACTTAGAATCAACAGCCTTAGAGGAAGTTGATTGGGAAATCTTCTTAGAAGCCATTTCAGTATTCTTTGGTGCTTAAAAAGCTGAGATGAGAGGTAGAGACTGTCCACTAGGCGTGCCAGAATTTGTAGACGATAAAATTTGCGTTGAGAAACTAATAATCAAGAACAAAAATATCGCAATAATTTATAGTATTTGATTTTAATAATGTGAGTATTACAATCTTTACGAATCCTCTAATTCGCCTTTTCAAGTATAAATTTAAGGGCTCTGGAGCTTGTTCTTGAATTTGAAGTCTGTTCTTGAATCCGATCTTGAACTTTGATCTCAAATCTTGATTTTGATCTTGTTTCTTGATCTTGAGTCTTGATTTTGATCTTGAATCTTGAGTTCAAGAGCTTTTAAGCTTATTCTTGAACTTGAAGGTTTGAATGTTTGAATTCTTAAATTTGTAGAGAAATCGTGGCGTTTGATCCACGAGCTCTCTCTATCTTTTTGTTAGAATTCTTGATGTCCATTTTGCATTATGAAGACCCCTATATATAGTTGTAGAATAGAGTAGTCATGATAGAATCAGACTTTCTCCCAGCCAATCAGATTTAAGTGACATGGCATATTGGGCTTTAATGAAATAGGTCTGTTATTTTGACACATGGCATGATCTATTGGCTTCTTTGTTTGACTTGGTGTGCCATGTCATTTGACATGTGACATCAAGGGGGCCTCTTGGACAAAGGAATATGGGACCCAATGAAGTGGGTCATCTTTTGTAGACCAAATAATGAATTTGAGTTTTTAATTAAATATATATTTTATTGGACTTAATTAATAAATTCAATTATATTAATCCATAATATTCATTTTGGACTAACATATTTTTGGATTTAATCATATTATAAAATTTATATCTTAATAAATTTATGAGTACAGTCGTTTTACCATTTTTTTAAAATTATTATTTAATTATATTTATAATATTGACTTTTAAAATATATAAAATGAAGTAATAACATAAGGACTTCTAACGATGAAAAAACTCATAAATCTTCCTTATTTGATAGACTTTTACTTCTTCCTTAATTGAAATTCTTATTAAATCATAATATTTAACATTTCTATATCAATTAGAATTCAACTTATTAAAAGGATTTTTACAAATAAAAATACACTAATATAACTAAAACTGGGAGCGAAAGCTTTGGAGTTGATATTGTGGCCTCCAATCAACGAGATGATCCTCCACAACGGCCATATTTTTTTATACTTTTGCAAAAATTAGTTAACCGAGAAATTCTTATTTAGTCCTTCTTCCTTTATTTCTAAGCTCTCTTTTTATTTTAATTTAATTCAAATATTTTGTTTGTGTTTGTTATCATCGTTTTTTAGTCTTTGCTTTAGCATTTTTAGTTAATAGATTTTAAAATCATATATGATTCATAAATAATTAATAACTGATAATAGATTTTTTTTATAATTTTTCGTGTTTTTTTTCAATTGAAAATTTCTCAACAAGCATGTTGCTGAGTGAAGTAGATAAAAAAAATAAAGGTTTGTCTCTTTTTTTTAAAAAAAATTATGAATTAATTTGATTATATTATTTAATTAGATTTTCATATATTATTCATTAATATTTTAGTTGAATCTCTAATCAAACATATTTATTAAATTTGACCCATATCCTATGAGAGATTCTTACTGAGTGAAGTCAATAAAAAAAATAAAGGTTTGTCTCTTTTCTTAAAAAAAATTGTGACTTAATTTGATTATATTATTTAACTATATTTTGGTATACTATTCATTAGTATTGTAATTGAATCTCTAATCAAATCTATTTATTAAATTCAAAATGTAAGGTTTAGTAGAATGTTGAATCTTGATACATAAAGCTTTTTATTTGAATAATAAACCTATAAATTTAGAATTATAACTTTTTAGATACCAAAAAGTTCAAAACGTTAAGATACATCATAATATATATATATATCAAGAGACTATTAATGTCATGAATTAAACTTTTTTTTTCTTTTTGTCAAATCATTGTGACGTTGATTATTAACTTTGAATGTGATTTATTATGATGTGGAAAACCCTGAAAGGTGACCATTCGCAGTTATCTTATGATAGACCTCACATTATGTAGGTTGTCACATGTTTCAAGATGATGGCT
>JAOTQJ010000011.1:5384442-5408080 GCA_025642045.1 Solanum sejunctum | reverse complement strand
TTAGCTCATTGACCAATTAGGTCCCCAAACTTTTCTATTTTAATCCAATTAAGGACTCCCGACTTCAACTAAATTTTACTCGTAAAAATTCACTTGATTCCATACTCCCGCACCATAAGTTAGTAAAATTTAGAATACACCCCAATCACCACAATTTTCCCGAATGAGCAATTAACCTCCATTTAATTATTTATGGGGTCTAACAATTACAATAACGTGTCTACTTAATTTTGTTATTGCTATTAAAGTATCTATCTAATTTTACTATTCATCTCTATTAATTACTATTAACAAGAAATTAGAAAAATAACATTTATTGGGTCTGTCCTATGCACGGTCTTCAGAAACTAGTAGTAGTAATATATACTCCTTTTTTTTAAAAAAAAAATTGGGGGTAAAGAAAAATAGGGAGGGGATTACAAAGTGAGAAATCAAATCTTCATCAATAAGGTGGAGGTTCATGTAGTCAATTAACTAAGTTACTCAGATTCTCCTTTTTCTTGTGGTCACAATTTATTTGAATTCTTTTTTTCACTCAGTGTCCGATACCTATACTAGAGTCCGACTATATCTAAATTCGTGACACGTAAGGCTCTATTTGGAGGGAATTACTCCATACCAAGGGTAATATATACTCCTTTTGTGTCTTTTGTTTTCATAATTTTAATTCTTAGAATCAATACTATATGAATTTTAATTAATATTTAATATATATTTTTATCATATTGATAAATAAAAATATTTTAAAATATTAAAATTAATTAAATTCACTTTCGGAAAAACCAATAATTCAAAAGGGTCGGAGGGAGTATAGTACATTTTTTTTCTTTTGCTTTTACCCTTATCTACTTAGAAGGTCTTTCCATTAGGACTGCGAGGCAAAAGAGCCAGCAGTAGATAGCTAGAGATAACAACAATGGCGCTTCACTACTCTTCTTCTTCCTTAATGTTCACTTGGCCTTCACCAAAATCCTTCTCTTCTTCACCTAACAAAACGCCATTTCTTGGTTTCTCAATGCCAGCTTTATCCAAACCCTCCTTTCAATCATCACCCCTTTCCAGGAGCAATCCAACAACCCAAATTCGATGCCAAGACAAAGCTGCCCGTATTCCTCTTGACCAGCGATGGATGTTCGAAGAATCTGAAATTGATGGCCCTGTAAACATTTTTTTATCTTTTCCGCTATTTCTTTAGCTGAGCTGAAAATTTGTTAGTTCTTTTTCCTGTTTTTGGGTACAATTTACTGACTTAATGTTAAATTGGAGCTCTAGTTATAGAATTCAAACTTAGATTATTTGCATATGCTTAATTTTCGGGAAAATCAAGTTTGAGCTAAGCTTCCCCAAAGCTATACTCCGTCCGTCCATTTTTAATTGTCCATGTTTGAATTCACATATCTGTAAGTTTACTTTGTATATTAACTTTTGAATATAGTAAATTCAGTGTTTTAGGAAATGCATTGTGATAGATTCAATGTTTCAGGAAATACATTGGAAAATGTGTATGTTTAATGACAAGGTTAAATTAGGAATTAAGGGGTCGTTTGGTTGGGACAAGTTATTTTAGAACTAATTATCGTGGGATAAGTTATTCACCATGTCTATAAATCACTAAGGTATAAATAGTAGGATAACTAATCCAAGGATTACTTAACACCTACTACCAAATGTTGGACAAAATAATCTTATGTTTTATGCCGGATTATACGACTTCTAAGTGATAAATTATTTCTTGATTTTCTAAACGAAACAAGTAAAAATGCACGTCGATTCACTATTTTTTGGCTTTAGGATATGATGGAATAAAGCAAAATGACTCTTTAAATTGTCTGCGCTTCTTTCAATTGTGAAGTAGCAGTTAGTCAATGCAACTTTTAACGATCATTATGGGTCATACGGAAACAGTCGCGCTATGTTTTTAAACATAGGGGTCAGGCTGCGTACATCCGACCCCCCCCCTTACCCCGCAATGAGCGGCAGCCTTTGAGGCATTGGGGTAATGTTGTTGTTGTTGTTGTATAATGGACTAGTAAAAGTGGTCAAAGGGAGTACATTATAGTTATTCTTCTGTAGTTCTGTTCTACTTTGTATGAAGCTTGTTTGCCTTTTTGTTTGTCTAAAAAGACCAAATTTCTATATCACAAAACCTTTTAAATTTATCATTCTCATTTAACCCTTGATAACATGATCATGTAGGTGGTATGACATGTTGAATATCACAATTTTATTTGGATTATTTTTGTAAGTTACATATACTTAGGCTAAATGTATCAAAAGTTGGTGGTTTTTTCCTTAATGGGCGGGAGCCTTTGAGGCATTGGGGTAATGTTGTTGTTGTTGTTGTTGTTGTGTGTACGGTCAAACATTGTCATATAAAATGGAACTGAGAAAGAAAGAACCTATCTCTTGAAGAAATCGTCAAAATTCGAAAGCTTCCGTTACTTCTTACACTATCTTGAGAGTTTCTGTCTTGTCTTGCTCCTGTAGAATAAGAAACTTTCAAGCATCTATAAGATTTTATTAAGCAAGATTTCCTCTGTCCTGTTGAATCTACGGAATGCCATCACCTTCTTTCAAAAGAAAAAGAACAAAAAGGAAAATGATGAAGTTTGTAGGAGAGATTGTTGCTAGCTTATCTGCAGACATACATAAGGAGCTAAGTTTCAAAGTAATTCTGCGTGTCTCCAGGATAGATTGCCTGCTTTGGCAGTCAACCAATGACTTGAAACTCTCATTGGCTTTTGTTTAAATATTAAAGACACTGAGTCGCATGTAATGTTGCTGCTGTGACAAATGATGCAATGGTACTTCTACAATCTGCTTTAATATTGAGAGAGATGGAGTGTCAGGAGATGAGTTGAATGACTAGCATCATATCGATCTGAAGTGCAACTATCACCCATGTTATGGAGAATATAGTCTCTGCAGTAGCATTGTCTTGAGGTTTAGCGATGTCCACAATTTTTGTGATTCAACATGAGTTACTTTCTTAATCAAAGAACTTAATATGAGTTTAATTTTAGAAATTTGGCTAAAGTTGCTGAATGTTCTTGCATAATTGAATGGATAAAATAACATTTTCTTCTTTCCTCCTGCAGGACATTTGGAACCAGACATGGTATCCCAAGGCTGCTGACCATGTGAACACTGACAAACCTTGGTATATTGTTGATGCCACTGACAAAATTCTTGGAAGATTAGCATCAACAATAGCAATACATATGAGAGGGAAGAATCTGGCTACATACACTCCAAGTGTTGACATGGGTGCATTTGTCATAGTGGTATGTTCTCGAAGAAAAACATAACTTATGTGATTTCTTTGGGAAAAAGGGCATTGGGATCCTTCCTTTTCCTTTCTGAATTTTGGGTTCTATGAATTCCATATCCTCAATTCTTAAGAAATGTTGTGCCATGTAGTCTTTGAAGACTTTAATAAAAGATTATTGATAGATGAAAATGGAATTTTAATGTGCCCCCTGCCTTTGGCCTAGTGGTGAGGGAGTAGCGCGTGATGTAGCGGGTGGGGTGGGGTGGGGGGTAATGTGATTTATGGTTTAGGCGCATGTAACAGATCTAGCTGCAGACACCAGCCTGGTATTTAAGTTGAGAAGTATAGAGGGGCAGTCCGTTATCCACCAAGCTTTAAATCATGCATCATTGATTCTCGATGCTTTCTAGGTTGTTAAAAAAGTAGTGAGTGCTACCTTTCCTTGTGATTATTTTTTATGAGTGGTCATACTTCAATGGAAACCTTTTGCTGGTATGTTCAGTTTCTGAGGCTTCTTTCATTTTGCATCTTTGGACTTCGACGTCGCTGAGGCATGGTTCTTTATTCAACTTCGATAAAATCTTCTATGTTCTATGAGAAATATCGGGTGATGCTTACTTCCTGACCACTCCTATTATCGCTTAGCCAGGCTTCTGTTTGTTCAACTTTGATGAAATCCTCTGTTTGTAGGAAGCTGATGCAACTTACTGTCTGATACTCTTCGTCTAAGTTGCACGGATCTTCACTTTTGATGCTGCACCTGCGTCAGATTCTCCAAAAATACACTACTTTTGAAGAATCCAACACGCATCTGTTGACATTTTTGAAGAGTCCGATCAACATAGCTTCTTGTAGTATCGCTTTAACTAATGTTAAACTTGAGTTACACACTTCAAATTACACCTTCCTTAATCCACATGAGCATTAAATATGACAATAGGCATGCGCCAATGCCATATTAGTTGGGTAAATAAGAACATCGATTGTTTGACACCACATCTGGACAGGGAACCTATTGTGTAAGATAGCAATATATAACTTTGACACTCTCCAGCTCTCGTTAACTGTAAATTATTTGCTAGTCTGCAGTTTGATATCTGAGCAATTCTGTTTTTACTTGAACACCAAAAGGTTAATGCTGAGAAGGTTGCTGTATCTGGGAAGAAGAGGACCCAAAAACTTTACAGGAGGCACTCTGGCAGACCAGGTGGGATGAAAGTGGAGACTTTCGATCAACTGCAACAGAGAATTCCTGAAAGAATCATTGAGCATGCTGTCCGTGGCATGCTTCCCAAAGGGAGGGTCAGTATGCTTTACTATTTGTGGAGTTTCATTCCGTGTTAAACCTTTATGAGTCTTCTTAATTATATTGATTAACCAGTATCACTTATAAGATATTAGGGACTCCATTAATAACTCCCATCTCCTGTAGTGGTAGCATCCATGGAACTTACAATATACTCGTGTGTGTGTGTATTATTTATTTCTGCACACACACACACACACTCACATATAAACCAACTTCACTTGGAACTAATGATTTTGAATCCTAGATTCGCCTCTGCATAAAAGAGGATTACTTCTTTGAATGGAGGGTCGTATGCAGATGCTTTATCCTTAATCCTACATTTCTGTATGGCTATTGTTTACTTCTAAATAGAGGCAGATGTGATATGCAACAGTGGTCTTCTCATGCTTGTTTTCTTTATTGTGCGCTTTTAGGAAAATTTGGTAGTGATTGCACTTGCGTTACCTTGAATCGCTGATTAAAATCAGTAGAACCAAAAAACTTCTGCATTTTTTTACATTTTATCTACGTCCAATTGTAAAAAAGTTCAATTTTCTGTTTATGCAGCTTGGTAGACAACTATTTACCCATCTTAAGGTATACAAAGGTCCTGAACATCCTCATGAGGCGCAGAAACCTATTGAATTGCCCATTAGAGACAAGAGGATACAGAGGCAGCGGTGAACTCTTAGCATTTCCGCTGAGCAGTTCTCATTTTTGGCTGTTGATACTCCTTTAAGTTGTCTGTTTAACAAGTGCAACCTCATATTTGAACTCCAATATTTTCCTGCTATTCTTCTTTATGCTTTTTGTAGAGGTTTTTCATTACAAATTTATTTGCCCCCACCTTTTCTAAGCCATTGATGTTCTTTAGGTTTCAGTTCTAATGGATGTTTCTTCAAGGCTTTTCCGTTCCCCGTCCTTGCGCTTGAGGTTTTATAAGTTATTCAATTTGGCATTCTAAGTTCCATGCAGATATACTATGGTGGTCCTTGAGGTGTCGTGTTTTCCGGACATCGATTTCTTCACTATGATTTTCTCCCACAATGTTCTCCTAGCAAGGTTTTAAATGAGGCACGATATCTATTAATGAACATTCAAAGGAAAATACATTAAATCGTCTTCCTAATGAAGCTTGCAATCAAATATGTAGCTTGTAAATAGTTCAAGCAACTTATGTAGACTATCTCTCGCAAAGCCTTGCAACAACTTCTTGCAATTTGCAATTAAGATTGACTTGGGTCTGTTCAAGTTACAACCCAATTAGATCCAGCAAAAAATATCACCGACTCAACTCGTCATAATTTAAACAGCTGGGCAGATTACACCTTCATGGGTCAAGTTTGCCGCCTCTGTGAAACTTGACCCGTAAATGCGTGTTTAACTTGACAAGAAATGATTTGGAATTGCGGATAAAAAAACAAAGATGGTGAGAGTTGTGTTTTCAAGAACGAAGAGTTTAACATTTACCACTGAGTTGAAGATTCACAAAATTACTTGAAATTCACCTTCCCACCTGTATTCAACTGAATTATTTTCACCTTCCTACGTCCAACTTTAATTGACCCCTATACTATTTTGAAATATCCAACAATACTTGTCCATTTTATGAAATCAAGAGAGAATTTTACACTTAGTTTTTAATTTACGCTTATCATTAATTATAATTATTTCTCTATTATATTTTCAAAACATCATATTTGTTACATTCCAAAGGTAACTTGGTAAAATTACCCTATCATTTACTACTTCTTAATCCATGTGCCAAGTCAACAGGCGCCAACTAAAGTTGGACGGAAGGAGTAGGACTTGCTCGCTTCCACAAACTAACAACGATTTGCAAGTTGGAAGACCATTATTTTTACAAATGAAACCACAAACAATGCTCAGAATATTCCGATTTCATATTTTATTGATGCAACCTGCTGCGACATGTTGGCCATATGAATGGCCATACAACAACAAAACTTTTAAGTAACTTCAAAACTGGTTGGTTAACATGAGTTCATTTTTGCTTGGTAGTGAAGTTGAGGCCACCGTTAAACATGCTCCTCAGACCCAATCCTTTTAACATCTCTTACATATTTGGAAGATGAGTTGAAGGATCAGAAGGAACATCAGCACTTGCCTGCCAAGAAAAAACAACTCCAGTGAACCTTCAAGGAATAATAGTCTCCAAGTGGTAAGGACTCTATAGCACATCAAAATTGTGAAATACACATACTTTTATCATGAACCCTCGGTTGGGTTATCAAGGCTACGCACTAATGGACATTTTGGTCCTCGTCTCAGTATAAAGTTTGAAATTACATTTATCCTGTGTTTGGTCATTGGTCTTGGCTAATACAATATAAATCTCTCTCATTTAGGGAGATAATATGTCAGATGATCACTCAACTATGGGCTCTTTATATATAAAATCACTCAACTATGAATGATTTAGTTATAAAGTCACTTATTTGATTGATTTTTTCATTAAAATTTTATGACAAGGAATTTTTTATTTAAGATCAAAATTTTAAGAAATAAATAAATAATCATTTAATCATCTGCCAGAGGAAGTGGGTTGGTGGAAGATCAATGCAGTGTCTCATGAAGGAATTAAATGAATCCAATCTGAGGATACTTTGGACGAAAATTGCTTCCTGTTGCCTAAAAACTGAAACATGTTAACATGTCTGCATGATGCCTGTTTTACTTCAAAAATAAAAGTTCTTTTTCTTTTCTTTTCCAGATGAACTTGGAAATGTCAATCTCATTTACTAAAGTAACATTTCCAAAAGTGAGAAGAACTTCCATGCAACAATCTAAATAATTTGATGGGAAACCATAGGAAACCTTGTTACCCAAGGTTTGAGTACTCAAGTTTTTCCACTTTTGATCTAACAAAATAATGTCATACCTCGAGATATCTTGTTATCAACATTTTGGTGCTGAAATTGAAGCCTTCAACTGATTCTCCTTTCTTACGAGATGCATGAAGTTGCTTTCTGACTTGAGTCGCCAGAGACTGCAGAGGACATTAATAAACAAGCTAACTCAGTATTATATTAGTATCATAGAATATTCAATTACACAATTTTAAGGCATTCTCTTGGAAGTACCTTTCCTAGCTCCACACCCCACTGATCAAAAGAGTTGATGCACCATACAAAGCCTTGGACTGCAACCCTGTGCTCGTAGATGGCCAGTAACTGAAATAAAGGGAAGATAATTGTGGGAAGTCGAAATTAGGGATCACAAGAAGAGGCATGCGTCTTTACACAAGGAGAATCGTCACTTCTTGCAGCATGACACAAAAAATGAGGACATGGGTTCAAGATGAAAGATATTATCATGGTCAAAACACCATAATCAAACAAGAATCTCCTTTAATCAAGCATGACAAAGAAATGTCTGAAAAAATAGAATGAACACACTGCTCGCAAACACTGTCTGAAGTTCATCAACTGTCAAAATATAATTAAAGGTGATCTAGAAAAAGATCGTCTCTCACCCACTAGTTTGGTTAGTACAAGTATATTTATTCCGCCCTTTTAGCCTCTTCTCCAACTGCAAAGAACTATGGAAGATCTTGGGATAAAGGAGATGCATAATTCAAGTACAGGGGATCTATGGGTTAGTTTTCTTACAGATTTGTGGCTCTCAATTCGACTTGCAACAAGCTCTTTCCGTCTGTACCTTTATTTATATTTTATTTCTTTAGGAGCAACAAACATTACCCCGATGCCTCAAATGTTCGTTGTTCGTTGTCGTTGTAGGAGCAAACTAGAAAGGCATGCGTCCTAATGACTAACGTGGGACTTTCTACCAGCAAAGGGACATATATTATCAAGTCATTTATCGACTGTAAAGAATCAAGAAAAGAGATTGGAGGAACGTACATAGACTAGCTGAACATGGAATATTTTAAGGGATTAAGATAACTGAGTACAAGATTCAATTGGTCATTGTAAGTAGCAATTTATTAGCTTTTCATTGTAGATTTATATGGAAATTTCATCGACAAAATTTATTTGGAAAAAATAAAACATGAATCGACTTCAAAGGAATCACCTCATTGTCTCTTTCAAATGCAGCAAGCTACTCCTCCTCACGCTTTCCCCCCTAGGATCTACTACTCAATAAATAAATGGGTAGCCTGTTGCACTAAACTTGCATTGATGACATAAAAAGTTCATTTGAAATCATTGATGCAGTTCAAGAAAGGTAGCACTGAGTTTCACATTGATGCAGTTCAAGAAAGGTAGCACTGAGTTTCACATTGCCACTTTTACAATGCCACAAACAAAATGCATAGGATATACTGTGTCACTCAAAACTCAGAAACACTGGCAAAATACTTTCATGTCTAATATCTCATACCTGTCCAATGTTGTACGCATTCAATGATGGAAGCAGTATATTTAGAGAAGGTCGATTTCCAGAAAACGTCTGCAAGATATTGGAGGAGTTTGAGAACAGAGCTCTAAGTAAAGCACAATATCATCAAATAAGGAATTACCTTATGAGAAACAAGATGCTCAGGCACATTCTCTTTTTGCAACTGCTCTGGTGTCTGCAAAGAAAGTCAGTAATGACAATCAATTGAATGAGATCTATTTCCGGATTTCAACCATTTAGGTATGTGGTGGGCATATTGTAAAAATAGGAGTGCCTCACCTTCCCATAAGCAAGGGCATCTGGCTGCGCAAAGAAGTTTGACATGAGCTCATCATGGTTACTCACCACTTCATCTGAAAACGAGTTTCCCAAAATTAGAAGGGGAAGCAAATGGAATAAGAAGCAAACAGTAACCTAGTTGTCAATGTTTTATTTCTGTCTCTCCATAAAATGGAAATGAGAGACCATGATAAAAGGCTAGAAACGTAGTTTTTTAGCTACATTTTGCCTTATAATTGAATACTTCAATTGTATTTGAGCTAGAATCTGAGCATTACATATTAAATACATGTGTTTTATTGTGTAGACTTGTTTTCCAGTAAAGAACTAATTTGGAATAAAACAGATGAATGGAGTTTCGACGTCTGGATAGAAGTTCAAGGAAATCAACCCAAGTCAAGCTCAGGGGTCTAGAACCAAATGTGTGAGAAAAATCAAGAAGAAAAAATAGAAGATCTAAAATTACCCTAGCACGCCCGGTACCGTGTGGCACGAGGTGCCAGAGCAATTTTGGATCAGAGCTGCAGGAATTATGGTCTTGGGGAATCCCTCTTAGCACCGCATGCCATACATTGTGTGGCACGTTCTGCAAAGCAAGTTTGACTTTCTGCTGTTGAAATCAGTGTCTTGGGATTTTAATCTTAGCATGGGTGCCAGGCTAATTTTGGGAATGTGTGATCCTGCTTTGGTTCATTAAGGGTATTTTGGTACAAGGTCACTCCTACATCGTATAAATATATGGAAAGCATGATTTTGGAGGACCTTTGACCTAAGAAGATGTAGAGAAAGCTCCTTTCTTGGAGATACAAGGATTCTAAGAGTTCCAATAAATGATCAATTAAATACAATAGTTTGTATTGAGAAGTTGGCTGTAAAGTTTTCTAGCTTTTTTTATTCTTATTTGCAATGTACTTCTCTTCTACGGAGTAATTTTCTCATATGACAAAGATGGACATGGTGTAATGATTATCACTCACTTTTACCGTTATTGAATGCTTGGAACTTGTCAATGGATTTCTAATAGAAATGTGGAGTAACAGTTATTTTATGCTAATCAAAAGAAGCGTTTTGATGAATATCTTTTGTAACACAGCAATTTCAGAGTGTTTGATTCGGTTGTCGAAGGCTTACGAGTCTAATCTTATTGCTTTACGTCACTGTCGATGAGATGTCTGGAGAATGAGGTTGCAAATGGGGATTGTACAGAGTGATGTATGAAGATGTTCGAAGTATTGGACCAAAGTCGGAAGCTAAAGGGAGCCTCAAACAGAACTTTAAGTTGAAGGTTTCATTATGACAGTATATTTTAAATAATTTCCCATGAGGTCTGACTTGGAGCCAGTGTATCTCCCAATTTACAAGGAGTTAAGACAGTCTACTACGTATCAAATAAAGGTTTTCCAGTCTAGTTTGCAGCACAAGAAACCTCTTGTCAATCAGAGTTCGGGACAAAAAGTTATGCGTGTTACCGCAGACCTACGCAGCATCCGAATGCATACATAACATGGCATCCGCCCAAAAATAACTGGACAAGAAGAGGTGTGGTGTTGACACACCACTTCCACATTAAATTGAGGGAAGATGGCAGCAGAATGTGTAATTAATGGTGGCCACATTTAATTTCCAGCACAAAAGAATGAGATCAATTGACAAAGTTCACTTTGAACTCGCACTTAAGTCAGCCAAAGTGCCACCATATATACATTTTGACTCCAGAAGCTCTTTCAATTTCACTACAAAGGCACTTATGCAGCTTCTTATTATTCACATTGTTAGAGTACGAATAGTATATCGAATCCTACTTTGATAAGGATTATAATGTAGTGTCTATAAATAGGCTCAATGCAATAAATAGGTCAAGTGAGGCACCGGTGCCAATCGCGCCTCCCCAGGTTTGGCGCATGACATCTGCGATATTTAGTAATTCTTCTAAGTAATAGGAAGTACTTATGAATTATTTATCTGAACTGAAGTTAGAAAAGATCCGCACGAGTTTTCCTTGAATAAATCTTATCACAATTTCTTGCACGGGTTTGCTATGGCTTTCACTATTTTACCCAATGAAAATTGAGTAAATTGTAAAGAAGAATCTCAGTTAGCAGCAAACAATCTAATTAATTGATGAATTTGCAAGATTCAATAATACCTAGAAGCCAATCTTGAGCAAGAGTAAATCTTTAGAGAATAATCTTGCACCTATGTCGTCGATTAGTTTGTCTCAATGTAAATTATCATTCACTGCCCGTTTCTCATATATCTCATGAGCAGGGGTGTGCAAAAAATCGATTTAACTGATAAACTAAACCGAAAAAAGTAGTATTGGTTTATCGGTATTGGGTTAACAGTTTTTAAATGGTTTTGTAAAACTTTATATTGGGTTATCAGTTCAATTTCCGATTTCATGATTTTTGTTAATGGTTACACGGACACCTAATAAGATTATAATTAAAATAACTATTCTACACCTGATTATATAATAGTAACATTAGCACTTTACCAATTTAATTTTCTAAATTTTAATATTACTTTTGGCTGTAGGCAACACAAACTAGCATCACTCCCTCTCTATTACGACACTTCCTCCTCTTCTCGAAATAAACTAATATTACTTTCTTCTCAATTTTAAATTTGATTGTAACGACGACATATATAATTAATGTTGTTTCCTCAATTTGCATCAGTCTTTAAAAGGAATTCGAACAATTATGTCTTAAATAAAAGTGATTTTTGTAAAAGTTTGTATTGGACTACTATTCTTGCTACTATTTCTATTTTTATAAACATCGTGTATATATCATCATATGACTGAAAATCGAACCGTTAAGAGCCAAAATCAATCAACCAAAAACGAATAATAAATATCTTATTGGTTTGGTTATTGATTTAGCATGTTCACAAATCCAAAATAGACAAATTAAAACAGAAGCGATTGATGTGAAATCTACTCATGAAGTTCAATTTCCAGTCGTGGTCTATAACCACCTCAACTACAAGAATAATTTTCTTTAATAGCATCAATAAAATCTATTTGAGCATTATTTGTACTAATTCTGGGGAAAATGATAACTTTTCTATACTATCTTTGACAAACATGAGGATTAGTTTTTATATGTCACTCATCAGAGCATATGAAAAAGAAGAATGAGAATATAAAAGTAAGGAATTGGTACCTTTCAGGTAAACAGGTTGCTGACTCTTAACAACACCAATAAAATCACACGGAATAACACGACCCTGAGAATTCCAGGAAACGCTATTCAATATTAAATAGAGATTTTGTATAAACTAAAACATACCTAGAGTACATACATGAGCACTTGTTTTACTGATAACAATCAGAACAAACAATAATTCAAGGGAAAAGTATGGCGTTCCAAGCAACATTTATGTGGTACCTTTTATGATACTTAAAAGAGTATAAAGCTGAAAGATATAAAGCAAGGAGGCTGATAAAATGAGGTAATACCATCAAATAAAAACCAAATGACTAATTCCACTCAGATAAACCACTAGAATTCCTTTCTTCTTTCAGTTTGCCTTTTGGGGTGGTTGTTTGAGGAGGTGGGTTACTCTTCTCGCAGAGGTGGTGATATAAATAAAGAGTTTTCGGCCATTCTCGCTAACCAACCCTAGAATCTCCAAATGGACGTCCTTCCACCACCACATACCAAAAACTAATTAAATGAAGAACCAAAGCACCACCTAATAACGGCAAGACTCACAGATCTCTTTAAATTAATTTACTTGATATATTACATAGCATGCTGAAACTATAGTTTGTGGGACAGGAATGTAAATGGAATTTCCTAATAACCTTGTATGTAGTTTGTGACAGGTCGTCTTCAGATAATATCATTAATATGCTTTCAAAGATTCTTAATTCAAGCAAATGAGCAATACTCTTTTCTTACAGAGACTCTTCGTGTGAAATATTATATGATATAATCCCTACACCTAGAACAATAAACTAACAACATAAAGCTTCCACAATTACATTTTTATAAAGTCAAACAGTATTAGGATAAGAAAGTAGTCAACAAACTGTAATTACCAAAACAATCTTGAACCAGAAGAAGTTGACACATGTTACCTGCCTAAATCAAGTACAGAATGGACACAATTTCAGGAAAAAATATGAACTGTTGGAACTGGAAATTTATGCTACCTGGTGAATTAATTGGTAAAAACTGTGTTGGCCATTTGTCCCTGGTTCACCAAAATCAATTTCACCAGTCTGGTAAGGAAGAGGGACACCATCAATAGACACCCCCTTCCCATTACTCTCCATACTGACCTGAACTCAAATCAATTTTTTGTTAAGGACCTAAGTATGCAATCTGGAATAACATCAGCAAACAAGCTAGAGTAACATGCCTGTTGAATATGAGGTGCCAACTTCTCCAATGCTTGAGAATAGGGTAATATTGCCTAAATATCAAATGTTTAGTAGTAAGGTATTGATGAGATGACCAGACACCCCAGATGCAAGAAGAATGATAATATACTCACTCTTGCTGGATATCCAAGAAATGAAACATTCCACACACTCAGCAAGCCTAAAATCACCTGAAACAATGATGTGATATTAAGAATCAAGCAATTGAGTTTAGTGATGTGATATAAGCAAATCAAGCAGCTGACCAGCCAACCAGAATATAAAGTCACTATTAGCAGATAATGCCCGGGATTGAGGCATAGTAGTTGTTATATTGGCAGAATAAACCAATAACCAAAGGTGCAAGTAATTGCAAAAGAATCTAGGGAAAACTTCAGATTCACTAGCTTGGTAAGAAGAATCAGAATGCAAACATGCAAGACAGGACCAGGCAAGAAGACACTGAACTGTCCCAATTGTCATAACAACTGATCACACAATTAGAGCTACAAACTGTTTGATTGCTCTGGGAAAATTGAATCCAACTACAAATCAAGGGTACAGGCTTGACTGAATATCTGAGTAGAGATGCAAACTTCATCAACATAGCACAACATTGGTTAGGAGTAGAATGAAGCTACCAGTCTAAGATACGGAGGAAAGACAAGTAAACATGATATACATCAGTATAAGCACACACATACATTTTGACAAAGTATTTGTTGATTGTAAAGTGTATGTTTTCATTTAGCCCCTCAGTTTGGACTTCTGAACTCTCTAAGGGGAAACACACCACTTACTAATGTAACTACATCTCGGGGTATATCAAGTGAACATTACATAAATATTATGGCACTAATGTTCCTAAGAAAAGTAGAGAACAGAACAATTAAGTATGAGAGTGAACATAAACACAAGTTTCTAGAGCTGGGACATACAGGTATATTTTTCTCAAATGGTGCTGAGAAGAAATGTTGATCAACACTTGAAGCTCCCTTCAGAAATCTTAACAAGTAAAGAACATGTCAGGAAAAATTATTAAAGCAGTACAAAGAGAAGCAAAAGAAAATAAGGTCGCAAAATAGAACACTAATCACATGCAACATAACAATTAAGGAAGCTGCTACCCTATGACAACCAATTCTTCAGAAGAGCGAAACACAGGGGGCTTCACATATATAGTGTTCTCTTGATATAGAAAGTTAATCCCCGAACCAATAAGTTGCAAGCAACATCCTAATAATTAAGCTAAGAGATGGAGACACCAAACTATGCAATAGAAAGAAGTACAGCCTACCATCACTAAAAGTTTGTTTGTAGAGCCTTCTATTAATTATACAATATACAATATATTTCTTATGCATTGTTTGATTAGTGTATTAAAAATAGTATGAATTACATTATTTTCTAAAAAAACAGATTTGTTTACAAAGATACCATCCACAAATATGGTGGAAATGATGTAAAAAAAGTTTTTATGGGCAATTGAGTCTTAACTCTTAGCATTAAATCTCCTTGCATGCTAATACCTAGAAATCCATGGTATTAGTAATACACACCTTAATACACAATGGAGTGTATAACTAACTAATACAAGCATAAGTTATACATAGCATGAAAAAATGTATAAAACAAGGTACTACTAATAAACCAAAATAATGTATGCAATATTTTTGCTAATACCAAATGACCCAAGAGAGAAAAAGGTGGCAATTTCTTTCCAGTCTAGCTTTTCACCATATACTCGAGATAATGATTATGAAACAAAAAAGACCAGATTTTATGGATACAACTAATTAGCAGATACGGTTTACACTTGACCTGTCAATAGATCATGAGAAAAGTATACAATTAAAAAACCTATGTTTAGATGTGTATGGTCAATGAAAAGGGTGCATGAGATATTAAAATAACGTGAAGGCTCTATGTGCAAAGGAGCTGCAAATTACTTACTTCTCAACAATGGAAAATCCATATTGCAGAGAAAGAGGCAATACTCCAACTGCACTGCAGACTGCAAAACAAGGATTAAAATAAATATATTTGATAAATTTCCTTTTCTTCAATAACTAATGCTTTAATATATTTTTATATAAACGAAATTTGATAGCAAAATCTGTGTGCATCTGCCAAGATACTCTTAAAGACTTACCACTATATCGGCCTCCTACCCAGTCCCAGAAAGCGAATGCATTATTTGGATCAATGCCAAATTGTTCTACAAGCTGTTACAAATTGATACATTTAGTAAAGAATATAGTTGGCCAATATATTATGTATCTTCAGTGATGAAACTTTAGATCAATTTAAACCAGAAATCTCTAATATCCTTTATTATGAACAACAAAAAAGGTTCTCATCATTCCATATAACAGATGGAATTCAACAGAATAAAGTTGACCAGTCTTTCAGCTTATAACAGATGACATAATTAAAAATAAAAACAGACAATGGCTGTGCTGCATACACAATTCAGATATAATAGGAACATTCGAATATGAAAGCACCACCTAAATAGAACTATACAGCCCTCCGTGGATACAAAGTCCCCACATCCAGTAAGGAGCATATTGTTTAAATTTTTGGAGGAACAACAGATTCACAAATTACTCACTAGACAAGGGAAACTAGAAGACAAACTAGACGAGGATGTACACTTTCTACAAAATGCAACCGATTAAAAAAAGGACATTCTACAAAATTATTTTTAGGACTTTGTAGTTCTAACAGTCATTAGCCTAGCGATGAAACAAGATCCAATTACATTTCGAGATAAAAACTGACCAATTTAGCTATAACCAAGCTGTTTTACAGTATTTCATCATGATTTATCTAGAAGAAATATTGGCCGTATTCTGATACTCCCTCCAATTTATGGCACTCTTCGAAAGTTAATAATTGTTTAATAACACTCCACTTATACAAAACTTTCAGAACTTCCAAGAATTCAAAATCATTAGAAAATAACTATTTTGAAGTTGATGGGATATAATGTGATATTTTCTCTGTCAAACTAGCTTTTCAATCATCAATTAAATTTTCCTTCTACTTCTACAAATATAATATATATGTCAAGTTAACATCTAAAACTCTATATCATGTCAAAGGTTTTGCAACCCTTAAGCCAGAAATCTTGTGATCTTTGTTTTAAACAAAGATAAACTATCAAAATCAAACTAAACTCAAAGATAGTACATCTCAGAAAGGCAAAAAGAACAAAAACATGTATGCAAGAAATAATTTGAATAAGTATGATTTCATTGCAAGAAGTGGTGAAAATGACACACAAAAAGATGAGCAAATAAGATGACCGCACCTTAAGATTGGTACTAACTGCAACCATATGCTTTGCCACTGCCTGAGGTCTAAAAGATAAGAATGTCGTTCCCGGAAAAGGGAGTTTCAAGTCAAGCAAAGATTTGTGACAACAAAACTAACACTAAACATCAGAAATAAGCAGTGGTCTAACATTATAAAGAAAAAAGCAGTGGTCTAACGGCATAAAGAAATAAGCACTGGTCTAACATCATAAAGAAATAAGCACAGATCAATACACTACAATAGCTGAACAAGTGACCAATATAACAACAATACTAAGTGATTCTTTCAATATATACCGATTGATGTAAAATTGAACTACCATGTCTCATTTGATAAGCGCTTTTTAGCTAGTGATAAACAATAGCAATAATAAATCACGTAGCAGGTGATGGAAGCTTGGTTGGTTCACCCTTTTTTACCATGCTTCCCTTTCTACAGGTTAAACCTGATTTTTAGGAATTGAACAGGTCAATGAACTATCCTAGCTTCTTGTCAGCTGAATCAGCTGTTTGTATAATTTTATGCATGAATCAGTCAAGCAGGTTAATCTAACTTCATGCACAATTGATCTAAGGAAACCACCTCAGGTTAGCTAGTCGGTTTCAGACAGAGATACAGACTAAGGTCCCGTCAGTTGACTGTCAATACTTCAACATTAATGTGGCACAGAATAAAACCAATTGTCCAGAAGTATAACAGTAAATAAAATATGTCGGAAGATGGAAGTAGACATTGTCACACTTACCCTAATGCAGAGGAGATCCATTCCCTCATGGTACGGGCATTTAGCATTGTCTCGGCAGTAGTAAAAGTCTTCGAGACCACCACAACTTCAAGCAAGACAAGAAGATATTATCAAGGATAAGTCTAATATATCTACATTTCTCTATTTGTAGGAAAATAACATCAATAAATATTAATTCACCTAGAGTTGTTTCAGGGTTCAAGCCTGTTATATTTCTGGCAACATCAATTGGATCAACATTTGCGAGACTGCAACCACAAAGAAATGAAAAATGTAATTATTCTCACAATTCAGAAAGAGAGCATTTTCTTTTCTATAAACTAGAAATACTGGACCATTTAAAGCGGGACACTACATGTATGATAATAGATACAGGGTGGTTGAAAGGTTACTATCAGCCAAATGAGTTTAGAACAAAACTACTTGCTCAAACCCAGAATTGGTTTAAATAATTCCTTCATACTTACAATCGCAACTGGCGCCCTCTTGCACACTCAATAGCCTCCGCTTCTGTAATATGTCAGGTTTACAATTTTAACATTTGGCTAGCTAAAACTAGACAGCAAAGAAAACAAAACAAAGGAATAGGATTTGTTTGGATGATAGGGTCGTATCCCTACCTGTTTGAAGTGCTGTGTGTACGAACAAAGGGCCTAAGAAACTGCCACCTATACCAATAGCTACCACATCTTTCAATGCTTTTCCTGTGGCTCCAACCTATCAAAAATTGCCTCTTGATTAGAAACTTAGCAGTACTACTTAAATGAATATCTCTTTGATGATAGATATTACCCAGGCACCACTGCGAACCCTCTCAGAGAAGTCTTTGATCTTATCAAGAACATGCCAAACCTCAGGGACAACATTATTCCCATCACTATTTATGACTGCATCCCTTGGAGCACGCAGTGCAACATGAAGAACGGATCTGTTCTCTGTGCTGTTTATCTACAAGAAAGATAATAATGATGACAAACCACTCACTAATTGACTGGATACACATAATAACCAAAAAGAATCTAGATACCATAAGAACTAGTAACTTCTCCATAGATGCATGAGCAATCGAATTGCTAATATTAGCTTAACTAACGATCAATCCTTTGTCAGTCTCCCCTAGTCACTGGAGCACACTGATGTTGACAGTCAATATTTGAGTTAGCAAATTCTATTATTTGAAGAACAAAACTATTTGTAGACCGGACATATAAATTCTTTATACAGCTTAGTAACAAAGAAAAAAGGCAAAATTTATAATATACTAATACAAAGTAGTCAATCAGTTTTCTGATAAAAAGCTTTGGCTTCTCATAGGACCAAACGTACTGACAAAACTGCCTTTGTGAATCAGAAGATAACCTAGTTCCTCAATTACATTTAAGATGTTGATTATTCACTTTAGCCTACAAGACAATTCATTCTAGCTCCTACATTTAAGATGTTGATAATTCCATTTGGAATACAAGAAAAATAAACATATCACATCCACAAATTTCGGTTTAATCCAGTCGATGATAATAAGATGCAGAATTAAATCAAATGACAAACAACATATCACTGAAGAACAAAGTTATGTCATCCTAATGCCACTATCCAAAACTATTCTTCAACATAATTATCATTGCACTAGGCTTACATGCTCTCCATTGAACATCCAACTAATCTTCGCCTTGACATGTGCTGCCTGCATCATCACAGCAGGAAGAATGTGAGGTTATACAACTTTCAAAGAGATTTGTATAAGAAAGCAAACCAACCTCAGCTAAACTGAATAGCTTATTCAATGTATCAAGGTTGGCTCGTTGTCTCGAGTAATCCAGCAGGATCCCATCAAACTCCCTATACATTGATCAGAAATCAAAAATGTTGCGGAACATCTAGGAATAACTAGCACAAAATTAAAGCAAATAAACATCATACACCATCATTGACTGGCATCGATTAGTGTCATTCATCAAATCACGCAAATGAGTCTTGTTAATATCCTCAACATGAGCCTGCGAAACCACAGAAATTTCAGATTAATTGAGTAATTAATTCATATTCATATGGATTAATTGTGAAATTGCTTACTCGCAAATCCTTCCAGGGCTCAGTATCGCAGATTAAAGCAGACGAAGCCATCTCTGAATGAAAATTTTGGTTTCAACACGATGAGGCGAAGGATGTGAATAGCAGCAGAGTTGAAGAGATAGATGTAATGATCGGTTCAACCGGCAGTGGCTTTTAGTGTAGCACAAAAAAAGCAAGGGGCTCAAAATTATGATATAAAAAATATAAATAATTAGGAATTTATTGCTGGTAAGTAATTATTTGAAAAATTTTTACTTCTTCACTACTTATATCTTTTAAATATAATAAATATAATATTTTAAAAAATATAATAGAAAAATAATTATAATTAATGATAAACGTAAATTAGAATTAGGTATAAAATTGTCTTTTGATATTATTAAATAAAGATAGACCGAGGGCACAATTGTTTTATTGGGAATTTTTACTACTATTAATTATTATACATATATTATAAAAATCATAGATAGTTAAATTTTCCAATTTTAAAAATCGTAGATAGTTAAATTTTCCATTACTCTCTATTTTTTAATTTGTCTAATTCAACTCAATTTGAATCAATCATATTTTATTATTGATTACGATTATCTTTAATTCTTTGGGATAATATTTCAAGTTCAAACTAATTAAATTTAAAAGGATATTGCCTTTGCTTTAAATGTCTTCTAAAGGTAATGATCACTAAAATATTGATGATTTAGATTTTTTTTAATAATTAATTTATTTTTAAATAGTTTTGATGGTTTATATTTGTCCTCTTCGGAATATAAAATTTGATCTAGGAGCATCATCGTTTTCTATTTCACAATTGTTTAGATATTAAGTTGAAACTTGAAAGTTGAAGTTATTTTGAATCAAGGTTTGACTTCAGTCAACTTTCAAAGTTTGGATGCTCGAAATTGAATTCCGATGATTTTATTAGTTTCAGAAGGTGATTTTAGGCCTAAAAGAGGTTTAATGTACTTTTTCAGGAATTTCGTGGGCATTTTGATCTCTTCAAGTCTAAGTTAGTATAGCTACAGCTACACAAATTTTGAGTTAAGGAGACCCTGAATGTATTTTGATGATTACATTGAGTTTGGAAAATTAAATTTGGATGGATAGTATATATAATTTCTATGTACAAAGCTTTGAACTAATCTCAAGGGTCTATTTGGTACCTGTTGCAGGTCCCATGATCGCGGAGGGGTGGCCGCTCCCCTTTCATAGTCAGGTATTGCGATCGCAACTAGTTGCGAAAACAATCTTAGAGTTATATATGAAAGTCATGCCACATCTTTTGGTGTAGCTTAAGTGATGGCTTAGCCATTCAAATGGCATCAGAAATATTTTTTGGGACTCATTTCAGAGCTTGCTCAACCAGTAACCAATGGCGAAAAGTCAAAAATTCATGGTTTCCCGGTAGAACCCTATTTCGCCCAAGTTGTTTCGGAACCGAAAAAAATCAGCGGTTTTTCGCACAGCTTGCTCATAGTGCGGGTACCACTTGTATATCCTATTTGGCCGAAGTTTCTCATTTTTATTTTTGAGCTTTGGAATCTCTTGTGTGGCAATTTTAAAGTAATTTTTTAAAATTAATTTATCAGGTAAATGATTATGACTTAGAACTTCATTTTTCATCAATTATTCTGTAATATCAACTTATTACTTTTGGTTTTGAACTTCAAATTTTTGGAATTTTCTCAATCATACTTTCTCGAGAATGAATTTTTGGCTTATTTAGAATATTTTTACAATTGATGAATTGAACGCTATTGTTCTTGTATTCTTATTGTGATTCCATATTTGAACAAATTTTATTAAATCAAAGGTTCGACAAAAGGAAAAAGCTTAAACACCAGAGTACTTTCTTGATTAAATCAAAACAAGTGAACTTTTTGACTTTTTATTAAGTATATAAAATTTTATATGTCCTTACTTCTTGTTGGAGAATAATGAAAATTGATGATGTTTCATTTAATTATCATACATGTTAAATGATCTTAAAGTTGAAAAAGAGGATAATAAAAGGAAATTTTGTTAGTAAGTTGATGAAATGACGTGTTGTGGAGGTTTTGAATTATTATATGAATCCCTTGACGATATATCATGATCATTTGATGGAAATTTTGCCATTTTCCTTTTTATGCTATTGAATATGCCTATATGTAATTGATTCTATAATATTTGATTATGAGAATGAGAAATACAAGGATTTTACTATATTACACAAGGAATGTGCCACACATCGTAGTAATATATTATACGAGGGACTTGCCACATATTGTGGTAATTATATCTGAAGGTTATGCCACACATTGTAGTAGTTACATGGACTAATAAGTTCCTCATGGATCCCGACCTGATAATCAACGCGTGTATAATACTAGAATAGATATGCATTACTTTGATCCTTATATGACATTGCATTGCAATTCACCATTTTTATATGAGCTCTATTGGAAGCATATACTTGTATCTTATTTAAAAAAAAAATTAATGTAACTGAAATTTATTGATGATCCTGATATGTTGATTTTTTTATTGTCTCTTCTCCGTGTTGTTCTGCTATCTGATTCGATTTGGCTGATTTTCTCTTGCAGGATGTAGTTGTAGAGGTTCTGCTGGAGTGTAACAACATACTTGAGTTTTATATAGCTTCATTTAGGATGAATAGATCTGTTTGCTGAGTATTGTGTTGTTTGGTATTCTTCTCTTATTTGTGTAGGTTGTGAGTTTAGACCCTATTAATTGCCTTTTTCCTATTTTCAGTCCAAGACTTGATGAAAGATTGAGAGATAGCTACTAGTCACTTCAACGGATTCTCATATTTTTTTTTATGTTCTTGTTTTACTAGGAATACAAGAATAATGAGAGTTGTAAACTTTCTTCTAATTCACAGAATACTTTATATGCTTGTACATTGTCAAATCAGGTTTTGAGGATGGTTGTAGTTGTGGTTCTTATCCATTCTCGCTTAATTTACTTTAGATGTTAATTTCTCTCTATTTTTGTTTTACCTTCGCTTTTACTTATTTTATCGTTGATTAGGTTGACTTGTCTTGATAGGTTAGGCAAGTGCCATCATACCAAATTCAGATCGTGATACTTTTTTTCTCATTTTCCTTTTTACCGTTTTAAGAACTTTTAGCCAAATCAGCAAAATACTTTATCCAAAACAATTACACTAAGCACAATTTATGTCATAATCTTTGTACCGCAATACACCAGCAAAAAAGTAGAAAAATAAAATTTATCGTTAAACTAGAATCATTGATAAAAAAAAATTAATGAAGATTGATTTTATACTTAGTTATAAACGTACATATATTCAAGAGAGTAGGTAACGAAAATGAATTAATAATTTAAATAGATTATGATTCATAGATTACGAGGAGTATGTATTTGCTAGATGCAAATAGTGTTTTCTTGGGTGGTATTGAATGTCATTGGAGTCATATCATACGAGGAATCGAAGCCTTCACCTACATTTTAAGCATAAATCTCACTCTCAATAAAGTTTAATCAAATAATTGTAATGCAATCAACAAGACTGTAAAAACGAGCTATAGCCAATTGATAAGACCTTTAGGTTGTCAACCTACTTTAACTCAACAAACAACATTGTAATATCTATCAACTAACAATTAATAACAGCAAGAAGTTATTTATATTTCACAAGAACGACAAGGTCTCGAGGTAAGATAACAAGGCATACTTCAAGTTATTTCAATCGATAATGTTACGACCCAACCCAGGGGACGTGATTGGTGCCGATAGGGCACCCAGACATATGCTATACCGAATCTCCATTTACGACAACTAAGGGATTTCACGAAATTTCGATAGAGTTTCCTCTGTTTTTCTAACCAACCTCACCTGCAAACAGCGAACCCAACAGTACCAGACATTGCCATATGAACA